>WOGN01003121.1:0-15692 GCA_015342105.1 Leptinotarsa texana
CATACGCGCGCTATTTGTGTTGTTTACAGTAATTTTAAAGATTCATCTCGGCCCAAAAATGGAATTGAATCGTGAACATTTTCGTGCGATTATTTTTTACAACTTTCGTAGTGGATTAACTCAGTAATGGATAAACTCAATTCAATTTTTGGCGATGAAGCTCTATCAAGGACCAATATTTATCGTTGGTATAGTGAATTCAATCGTGGTTGTAGGTCACTTCAAGACGAATTTCGAGAAGGTCGTCGAAAATCAGTTGTTGTTTCGAAAATCATGTGACCTTTCATGAGATTGAGACAACCTTAAGCATTAGTGGGACCAGCATACATTCAATATTGCATAAACATTTGATTGTCAAAAAAACTGGTTCGCGTCAATCGTACAGAAAAAGGCTCATGTCGATTGGTCGAAAGAAATGTTCAAAAAATACTATATCGGTGCTTCGACATCGTGACAGGTCGACAGCAGTCAACTCTATGGGTGTTTCAAGATGAGCCAAATCCAACAAAAGTTGTTCGCTTACGAACAAATGGCGACCAAATGGTCGCCTGTTTTTTCGGAAGAAAAGAACATGTCGCAAACGTACCACTAGAAAACGCAGAACACTCAATTCTGAGTGGTACACAACCATTTGTTGACTCCCAAGAAATTAGGAAAACAAACCGCCGAAGACGGATCACTCTTCACCACGACAATGCGAGCTCTCACACATCGGCTCAAACAACTGCAATTTTGAGCACCCAAAACATCGATATACTGACTCATCCGCCGTATAGTCCTGACTTGGCACCAAATGGTCAACGTTTTTCGACACCTGAAGAAGCGGTTGCTGCATTCAGAATGCATGTTTTGAAGATACCTCAATCAAAGTGGTAAAAGTGATGTGAACTGGCCACCAAGATCGTGCGATTTGAACCCGTTAGACTTTTTCTTGTGTGCTTTTCTCAAGTAGCATGTGTATGCGAATAAGCCACAAACCACAGCGGTCCTCAAAGCCAACATAACCCATGCCATCGGTCATTTATGCGCCAGTCTCATGAAAAATTGGACGTTTCGAATGCGTTCCACCCAGAGAAGCAGTGGCGGATATTCGAACGATGTTATATTCTACACATAATGGCATAAATTGGTTATGCTATGTTGATGCAGAAGATGAACCAACTTTAGGTGGTACTAAAATTTCAATTGTGCTAGGAATTGAAATAATTCCATCAGTTACACATTATTCAACCATTCATTAATGTCACATCATATACAGTTATAATGGGCTTGTTTCGTGCTATAGAAAATGATACTGATTTGCTTATAGACTGATTGAGTCAGGGGTAAATTATACTTATCAAGCCAGAAAAAAGGAAAATTCAAAAAGCAAGAATTCAAATTGGCCGCGTATCTGTTGACCAATAAAATGGATCGTGTCTAGAGCGGAGTTGCCAAGTATATTGGTTTTAAATATCCAATCACAGATATGATGATGATATTTTTGTTGATATTGTTGTCAACTCTGTGTGAATATAACTTACTATTATCTAATTGAAGATTTTTTTGTTGCAAAAGGTAGGTTTCGGCAAGTTCCTATTTTGCTACATATTCCGTGTCATTAGTTTACATTCCGAAAAATATTTTTTCATGTTATTGTTGGATTGAATTTTACCATAAGTACTACCAAAATGGTTAAATATGTTTTATACCTAGTTGTAAAAACAGATCATCCATACCAGGCAAAAAGTTTTTCAGTGTTCCCAAAAACGGAACTCTAAGAGATCTACGTTTTTCTTTGAATTAAATCAAAACTTTCCATCTATCGATAAAAGACAAAGTCTGATATGACCTACTAAATATACCATCTACCGTTTCAATGTTTCATTCCTCATTTCTGTACCAAAGTATTGCAAAGTTTTCAAGTAAATTTCATCGATTATTTCAAAATCGACTCTTGGTAAGATTTCGGAGTCAGCTTTAACAAAACTAGGCTTAACATTCATTTTGAAATTATTTTAACAAAAATACGAAGTTATGTGTGGAAACCATTGACATTAGGAAGATCATATTGTCGCATACACTAAAGAGAGCGCTGGCTGACTAGATGACAATATGGCTAATATACCAATAACGTTGAATTTCTGGTGGGAGGTACAAATGCATAATTGATTTAATTCATCAGGGTTCATGAGCATTCGAAAATCATTTGAGATCGTTAAATTCCATTAAAATCATATTCAGATATAACTTGTACTATAGCAGTTATTAAGGCAAATATTATTGTCTATTTTTATGCTCTATTCGTGGATTCGAGCGATCTTATTATTGTATATTTATTTGTTTGCTGGCTTTATTCTTGAAAAAATGAATGAATAATTACAGAACAAATGATCGCTCATTTTCTCAGGAAAATGAAGTACCCATATCACAATTTATTGGTTCATACGGCATTTGAAATGTGAATCATATCGGATCCATTCTGCTTGTTTTTGTAACATTGAGTTTCAACTTTTTCTTAGCCGACAGCCGAAGCGTAGGAACAATTCGTTTTGTCATCGAGTTTAGTTTGTATGTGTTTTAAAAGTGTTTTAGAGATATATTTGAATATTAATATGGTGCATTTTTGTGCTGATTTTAATTATGCGGAAAGGCACAACGAAACAGAAAGCGCATTGGTTTAGAGGTGAGTTACTTCCCAAAGGATAAAATGATAAGAAAAAAATGGGTGAAAGTATTGACAAGAAATAAGTACAATCCTTCTACTCTTCCAAGACTTCATAGAAATTATTCAAAAAGTGACTATAAATGACAGGTGAACGAAAATATGGAGTTTAATGACACAGTTTTTTATTTCAACATCAAGCATTCTCCACAGAAAGAATTATCTGGAATTAATACTGTTGCTGAAAGTTTGAAACATAATGAATTATTATTTTTGCAGAAAAATGAAATGATTTTCATTTTACTTTATTGAATTTTATCATATGATTAATGGTATCACCTCTGAAACATTTGTTGGATCAGTTCGGATACAATTTATTCTGTCTATACTTGACCTCATTCAACCTTTTTCTCAAGTTTTGGAAGATTCAACAGATTACCCAAATGAGCCTATAACACTTGAATTCAATAGCAATGTTAAAAAGAGGTATGTATGAAGAATTTTTTTTCATAATACATTGCAGTTGTACAGATTGAGGATTGTATAATAAATTGAATTGAAATGATTCTTCAACCCAGTTTGCTATATATTTTGATTATCATGACTGTATATTATTGAATATTGCATAAAATCATAGGTTAGGTAAATATTTTGTGATCTTTCGAATTTGTGTACTGATTTTACATATAGAACATAGTTCCAAACATGATGTGTAGAATTTTTCATTAATTGAAACATTAACGGGTTCATTTACACTTCCATAAATAAATTGATAATTATATAACACGTAGCAGGAATAGGGTCATGACGTCACCACACTACAAAATTTTATTTTTGATAATTAATTACGGAAAAACTACGGTACTTAGAGAGATGAAACAAAGTGCACTGTTTTTCATTTTAAAATTTCTATCAAGTGGACTATAAACCGAAAATCATGAAACAAGCTCACTGTTACACGAACTACCTATTTCATTTTGAAACTTCTTTCGATATTGTCGAAAGCAAAGATATAATTTATACACCATGTATGATATTCGTTTTGCTAAAAACGAATCCCATTCCTTGAACACAATATCTATCAGGTGTGGCACTATATTTTTCTGACTACGTGTTACGTTATTACAGTTTTTACTCCGTTAGGTTTTTGATCTTCATTTATTTGACACGAAAGGGTGTGTCGGTGGAATATATCCCGTACAATTGATATGGATATTCACATCATTCGTCATCGAGTTTGTATAGATGTCAGTGGCGGATTTCAGCTGAGTAGCGTAAAAGCAAAATAATTAGTCCTTAGAGAACCAATTGAGCATTTTTGCATGTTTGTTGTTGACAATAGAACATGCAAACTTATTAAAATTCTATCGTCTGTTATATTATTACAGAACTGGTTCATTTTCCTTCGAATCCATCTAGGGATAAATCAGTATACTGGAATTTTGAAAAATAATGGCCAGAAGGAAGTCATTCAGTAGACTGAAAAATACCATACTACTGATTACTATACTTTTCACTAAATGTAATTGCTCATATTCATCCTACGACACAATATTTTTCAAGATCTCACTTTATTGTTGCTCACTGTGACACATCTCGATTATACGTACGATGACTTATCAGATATAGCTACATGAGTGGCATCCAAAAATGAAAAAAAAAAATGAATAATTGGAAAATGTTTCAAAGTCTGTTGATCAGTTAACCAACTGTCGCCTTCTCACGAACAACAACCCTCACAAATTTGAAGCGGTCTTACCTTTCAACGTGCGATTCCTAGCACTGTCTTCAGTTAGGAAGAATACCAAAACCGCACTAAAGTGAAGGAACTTGTTTAGTTGCGAATTATTATTCAAAATGTATCCTGACCGAATCGTTTCACCTGGTTCCACGATTGTTCCTGGACTTTGGAAACATTAGGTGTTACCATCATCTACAAAAATAATAATATCATATTCTACACATTGAACTACTAGCCCAATATATGTTCCATACGTATCGTAGTGGTATCAGTACCTGAGTTTAGAAAGTATCGAAGATTAGATCATGATTGCAAGCGATATATCCTCCACGAAAAATCTTACCACACCAACAGCTGACAGATATGAAACCCAATCCAAATATACTAATCCACAACTTCAGTTGAGAATTTTTGCCGTAATATAGAGGTAGCATAAAATGTTTCATAATAATGTGAGGCATTGAATCATGAATCAGAGAAGGCAAGACATTCGTGAAAAACTCAATTTACCTCACATTATTATGAAACATTTTATGCTACCTCTATATTTTCTACAAGTAAAGACTATTGAATGAATCAATTTTGATCAGTTATCCTGTAAGTGAACAATATCCAGTGAGTAAGTAGTCCTGTAATTATTCTGAGGCGAGTCCAGCTATAATGAAGCAGTTTTGTTTTCAAGTGACCCCTTTGAAAAGGTATTCCCTTTTGCGTACCATGGTGTATTTTTTCGAAGATGTTTTCCTATTCTATTTTGGGTAGATACCGTCTGACTAGTCTATTCCTTTGAAGCCTCAAAAACTTATTGCACTTTTTCTCTAATTTTTCACTGAGACCCATTCCAACACTGTAATCACATTCGCATAAAACATGATGAGCTATTTTCGTTACTGTGTTACACTGTGTGCAGATGTTATATATAACCCCTATATATGTTATACACGAGTTGAAAAGCTTCCAGTAAGAAGAGGCGACTAAAAATTGCTCCTACATAAAAGTTAAATTTTGGCAGGCAACGGATAAAATCAATAGTTGATAATATAATTTACAATATAGTCATTGGATCATCTAGGTGAAACTTTAAAATATTGGTAAAATAGAATTTCAGTTAATGGATTCATGGAATTTATCAGATTTTACGTTTCTTTATTAATAAAAGCGATAAGTTTTGTTCAAAAACATAGTACAGTCAAATATGAAAAAGAAAACAACAAATTACTAATCCTGTGTAACAAATATTATTATATCACAGAACTCGTTACAATGACATCAATATAAAAATTGGTTGTATAAAACATGCACGAAATCAACCAGTAAGGAGTATGAATCAATTTCTAATAGAAAAATAACACAAAGCTGATAAATATATGTTAACAGAATTTGCCAGGTTAAGCTTATGAAGATAAAGATAGCTCAAAAACTTAACGACAATTCAAAATATATATTCATGATCCAACTAATCAATAAATACTTCAAATGATGACAAAGGAGTTTGAAGAACTGCTAGTCTTAAATTGACTCAAAACATTTTGTATGATATTGTCAGTGAAAATGACGATCTTAAAGAGGGGTATCAAATAATGAAAAATACAATTGAAGACTGGCTGAAGTGAAAAAAAATAGGAAAGTATTTATACAAAAGCGAAATATTTTTAATTTCATTAGTTTGGACTTTCATTGTTCAATATGATTTGAAATCTCTGAAAGAACAAGTAAAAATGAAATTTAAGATAGCTGAGAATAATTATATTGAGCAAAAAAGAGAAATTACCAAAAATTCAAAATTGAACCATTAAATGAAATGACCTTTCGATTTTTAGTATCTACAATCGTCTTCGGACGGTGTTTGGATTATTCATTCGAGAGATGGCTTTTTATAATCAAAATGGTTAAGGCTTTCTTGGCCAAGATTTTCAGTGTGAATATTTTCCAGGTTTGAAGGTCGTGGATTTATGGAAACTCGAAAAATCCGAAATTCCAAAAATATTTACACTATTTGTGCTTTCACCTATCCTCTCTTTCCTCTCACCGCTTCACCGGGAGATGACCGTTTAGCGGGAGTTAACCGTTTTTCGCTTTATTATGGGTTTCCAAATATTGCGTGTTTCTACGTTAGCTTATTTTTCAAATATTCATTACATTTTTATTGATCAATTTTCAATTTTTTGACTATTTATAGGTCAAAATGGTAAAGGCTTTCTCGGCCCAGATTTTCTGTGTAACTATTTTCCGGATTTGTAGGTCTCGGATTTTTGGAAATTCCAAAATTCCTAAATTGTTACACTATTTATAGATCATTCGAGTGCTTTCACCTATCCCCTCTTTCCTCTCACAGCTTCATCGGTTTTAGCGGTTGATGATCGTTTGGCGGAAATTGGCCATTTTTCGCTTGATTATGGGTTTCCATATGTTGCTACCTTACTTTTCAAATATACATTTCATTTCAATTGTTCAAATTTAAAATTTTTGCCTAATTTTTATTCTTTTGTAATTTTTACTCAAGGTTTTTTTGATCAATATATTTGTCATTTTCAGCTATTCTTTTCAATTTTCATGTTTTTTTGTTCTTTCGGAATAATCATATTATATCACAGTAGACAATGAAAGTCCGAACTGATAAAATTCACCATGAAACATTGTCAACTACTTTCAGGCAATCCTTGAAATATTGTAGTTATTGGTCTGAAACTGACAGATAACATTGAGACAGTAACTGATAAGCTGGAAGAATTAGAAATTGAAGACGATAGTATTTTGTCAATTTTCATATAATCACAAAATATCCCTTTTATACAGTCAAATTTGGCAGTGAAAAATCAATGAAAAGAGAAAGAGAAAGCTAACCACTTAATAATACGGTATTGAAACGAAATCGACAAATATTTATCTCACTGAGGATCTGCCAAAATCTATTTATGAGAAAGCCAGAGATTTATTGAATATTAGTACAGCCTCGTGATAATTGAGATTAGCCTAAAAATAACAATCGCTTCGCATTTCTCATTCAACTAACCTGGTGCAACCTTTGTTCAGAGATGAAAAGCAATCAAAACTTACAGCTAGAATATACCGACTCGCACTCTCCTTGATATCTGTTGACCATTTACCATGAAACAATGCAAATATTCCAAAAAATGAACAGTCAATATCCAAGCATATGAAAAATGAGTAGTCTGAACCAAAACCCATATCATGCAGGGCCAAATTTCAATTCTAAGGATGAGTGCCCTACGTCAATTTCAGTTATTCTATAAAAATAATAACTCAAGAATCAATGAAGCAAATTCATTTTTTTTTGCGCGGTTGAACAAAGAATGAAACTGTCTTCCAAATGAGCTATTATTCAACACCCTATGCTATCAAAAGGGCTGCTCCCCTATAGGTTGAAATGAGGTGTTCAGAATATTAAAAACCATCTTAAAACACCTCTTTCACTGTTAAATCAAAACATCCTTTCGAACATATAAGGAGACAGTGATATTGACTTCACTATCACATTATTTCGATTGAAAGTTAATATTCTTCAAATTATATGGATATTTCTCGATGTCTTTTGCGACAAATCTGAAGAAACTGAAAATTCTGGAAGAATAAATCAATTAAATTTCAAACGAGGTATCGTTTGATTCCTGTATTCATTTGAAATTTCAAAAACCACACCTCCGATTTGATCTCTACAAACTTTATTTCAAAAATATATAATCAAAACATGTTTCGCTAGCACAGTAGCTTTTTCAAGTTTATGAATCACTTTAAAAAGCTACTGTGCTTATATATTTTTCAAATAAAGTTTGTGGAGATCATATCGGAGGTGTAGTTTTTAAAATTACTATGGATCTTCATCAAGTAACGGCCGAATCAATCAGAATATTTTTATTCAAGTTTTAGTGATATAATTTCCCGTCCGGAGAAAAATTATATAAGAATGAACATATACGGATTTTGTCCTTCAAATAAAGTTCGGCGAGGAATGAATTTTTTTGAACTCCTACTATGGGGCATCAAACTCGTTTAATTTGTAATGGTCCACTTTAAATGGAATTTGCAAAGTCAGGTCATCATACCACGTCAACCACCTTTGTTATTGAAACTATTTTCATTTCGTCGAACGGTGTATCAGTATGAAAATCAAGTGAAACCACACTGTGTTTGCTAAGAGTCTCACAGAAGTAACGCAAACTCATCACAATAAATAACTCAACCCACCCTACATTCGACATTCCGAATGCCGCTCTTTCCATCAGCCACAAGTGGCCATGTGGGGAAATGAGAACGAGAAAAACAAAATTAAAAAGGATTCTGACAAAAAGAATTAAGTAGTGTTTATGGGGTGCGGCCGGATTGAATAAATGCGTGTTCGAAGCTTTCCCGGATTTTGATTAAATTATAACCCTTTTCATTACCACCCCTCTTCTATCGAGAAACATTCCCCAGAGTGTTGAAGAATTCATTTCCATTTGTTAAGTGGAGGTATACTCACTGTATCTCTTCGATCAATTCTCTGTTTTGCTATGAGAGTTTTCGATACTGGAAATATATTGCGGTAAAATATTATTTTCCTATCTAGGGTGAACCTACATCACCCCAGCCTTCAATTGATAGACTCTCCGTTACCTTTGCTGATGAATCTGTGAGAAGTGATAGTTCTACAAGGTGTAATTACTTCAATCCAGTAGCAGAAGTTATGGACGGGACAAACAATAAGCCAGTGGATACAGGTAAATCAACTATTAGAATGAGAATAAATTCATAGAATATTATATTTCCATTCATTCCATGAGTTTTTTTTTCAATTGAAGCTAATTTTCAAAGTAACCCACTGGTCTTCACCATTAACGCCATTACACCGTTTTAATGCTCTTTGTTTTAAGAATAATATAGCTTCGGAACTTAAAATACTTATAGATACCCTCGTTATAATCATTAGTAATGGTGTCAACATTGTCTAACAATTTTTGGGGTATGTAATTCTAGTACATTTCATCAGTTCGGACGTCCATTGTCTAATATGATATAAATTGATTCGAAATTCTTGAAAGAATCTGTAAAAAAATAAAAAGATTAGCTGAAAAAAACAATTTTATTAAGCAAACGACTGAAATTATAATGGAATAACATACAAACAACAACCGAAAAAAATAAAAAATTGAACTATCAACACGAGCTGGAAAAATTAAAAAAATATCAACAAGAAATGAAAATAAAAAATATAAAATTGAAAGGTTCCAAACCAAGTTACTTCACGACGTTTCGATTGTTAGTACCCACAATCATCTTCGGGTAGCCCTGAACGGGCTACGTGGAGACAACACCATCAAGATCTTATCTGCAGATAAGGAAAACGCTACTATTTTGATGCATAGTGATCTCTACGAACAGAAGATCGAAGACGTGCTTCCGAAAAAAAATAAACAAAGATCGTAAGAGACCCTAGTGCATCAATTGAAAGGAAGTTGTATCAGACTTTGGAAAAAATCAAATGTATATTTCAGAAAACGAGGGATCATCGCCAACACCGCACCACAGTAAGCCCCCTCACTTGTATGGACTACCCAAAATCCACAAGGATATTGCGTGCAGACCGATCATTAGCTGCAGAGGTTCAGCCACTCAGAATTTGTCTAGATTATTACTACCAATAATCAAATCACTGCCAGAAAAAATCTTTTTTTTGTGAAAAATTCAAAGCATTTTGTTGAACTACTAGTAGAAGTCAAAGAGCAGGGTCATCTGATAAGTTCCGAGTGAAAAGCCTATACACTAACGTTCCTGTCAAAGAAGCATTTCAAATCATACAGAAGAAGATATCCGAAGATGGGGATCTGAAAAATAGAACAAACGTATCGATACAAGTAATCATGGAATTACTAGGATCCTGTGTACGAAACTGATACTTCCAACTGAAGGACGAATTCATTACGCAAGATGAGGGACTGCCAATGATATGCAGTTGTTTGAAGCTCTGGTCATTAAACAAGCCACAAGACGCCCCGAGTCTGGTTGAGATGCATTGACGACATTTTCATAATATGTAACCATGTGAATGCAGAACTAGACACTTTCCTGAAGCACATATACAACGTAAGTCAGTCCATCACTTTCACAATGGGTAAGGAAGTCTACAACAAATTGTCATTTTAGACGTATTGGTGAAGATGACTGACACTGAATGGAAAACATCTGTGTATCGAAAACCCACTCATACGGGACAGTATCTCAACCAGGAATTCAACCAACTTCAATCGACTAAAAGAGAAACGAACAAAACTATACTAGACCGTGCTTTCGGGCTCTGCATTACAAAGGAAGGCCGCGAAAAGGAACTAGGCATCATCAAAAAAGACATTCAACAGAATGATAAACCCAAAGTGACGGTGGAACAGGCTTTACCCGTCACACCAGTACTTATACTTCCCTACATCAGAGGATTGTAGGAAAGGATAAGAAGGATTGGGTCCAGGTATAACATCAGATCTGGGAACACTATCTGTAGTAGCCTCACGGAAACCAGGCCACCAAACGCGGACTACGATTCCAAGAATTGCATTTACGTGATACCCTGCAAGTACGGAGTATCGTACATTGGTGAAACTGAGAGGTCATTGATAGTTCGCATTGCCGAGCACAGAAAACACACACAACGCATTTAGCCAAGCTAGCGTAGATATATGTAACATATGGAAACTTTTAATCAGCGGAACACGACCAACTCCCGCAATACGATTAGCTCTCGCTAAAAACTAACGAAGCGGGGAGAAGGAAGAAGGGATAGGTGGAAGCAGTCGAATGACCTATAGATAGTCAGATGCCGAAGGAATAAGTCCAGTTATCACCTGAAGACGATTGTGGATACTACCAATCGAAACGTAGTGATGTAACTTGGTTAAAAAACAGTTACCACCCGAAGACAATTGTGAATACTAACAATCAAAAAGTCGTGAAGTAATTTGGTTTGGAATCTTTTGATTTTATATTTTTAAATTTCATTTCTTGTTAATAATTTTTAAAGTTTTTCAGCTCGTGTTAATAGTTCAATTTTTGTTTTTTTTTGGTTGTTGCTTGTATGTTATTTCACTGTAATTTCAGTTTTTTGCTCAATAAAATTGTTTTCTTTTTCAGCTAATCTTTTTAGCTTTTTACAAATTCTTCCAAGGATTTCAAATCAATTTATATTATATCAAACAATGGAAGTCCGAAATGCACCTCGAAACATGTCAACCATCTTCAAACAAACGTAGGTAATTCTGGTTTTTCTTCTAAAGCTGTTTGTTCACATATTGTTAGATTCTGATGATGATAGAAATTTCCACAGAACTATTCATCGATTTTTCGAATTTGAATGTATTGAACTACAAGAACCAAAAGACGAAGAAATGGTGGTTTTTAAATATTTTTGTGTAATCTAGATATACGATGTGGGGTCTCAATGAATAATCAATGTGATTCTTGAGAATTAGGATTCAATAATAATTATAATATGCTCCATTTGAAAGATATCAACTTCAGCTGATATTCTAACTACATTAGAACTGAGTTAGTTGATATTTCTGTCTTGTTTTTGACATTCAACAAGGCTACCGAACATTTTTTGTAGAAACAGAACCAGTTCAAGAGAGTACACAGGAGACACAAAACATTTCATTTCAGTTTCAATTCGGTTTCATAAGTGTAATCGAACTAGCTGATCCGGATACTCAACATCACTTCAGAATCAATGAATATTGTGTTGAGTTATATGCGATGAGCCGAGTTATACTAGCTTTTCAAAATTGTTTTTCTGAAGCACGAAGTTGGCCATACTAACAAAGCCAGTGTCGACATGTCAAAATTGTAATGGTGCTTCTATTATGCAATAATAATTAGTAATACACGCACAATCACACCATGAAAAACGTTATTTTTTTTACGGCGTTGTTTTAGAAAATATTCGGCCTCCATCTTTATGTCAGGTGTGAACGAGTATGATATATTCATATGACAGTCTATTATAAAGGAAATAATATGGAGTTGGGAAGTACATTTTGTCTGTGAAAAATAAAGTATTTGGAATCGGCAGGTCAAATTAATGTTACGAACGACAACCATTATATATCAAAAATTATGTAAACTGAAGTTTAACGAGTATTTACCTCTCAATGTGCGGAAACTAACACTAGTTCGACAAAACGCAGCGAATCGATCGTCTGTACGTCGGGCTATATCCAATATTCCACATATCTGTAGATTGAATAAGGAGATCGAACCATCCAGGCTTACTAATCGGCCATCGTCTGTTCAATGACGTCTGTTCGTCTGTTCAATGTTACATATGCTTCATTTCCATTTTTGATACATCTATATATTGACGAGTCTTTGTCGTTCATCCATTAAATAGTTCTTTCTTTGTTTTGGAAGTTTAATTTGAATTTTTTTACCTGAAAAGAAGTGGAGTAGTGTGAATATGGACTTTTCCAACACATGAATAGTAAGGTATACACCTATAAAGAGAAGGCCGAAGTATCTGCTGATAATTTCGAAAGACAATGTAGAGAGAACCACCAACAAGATGAAAAGCATCTAGCAACAAGTCAAACAGACGACAGTGAAGTGACAATGCTCAACCGCTATAAATCCCAGTCCCAAGCAGGAAAATAATAGCGACTATAATGAACATCATCAAGGCTATACTTCGACTGCAACACTTACTGTATTCCTTCAAGGATATCATGGTCATGATCACCAAACCTAACTGGTATCCTACGTTCCCCGGCAACCATTGGCCGATTAGTTTGATACCATCGATGAGCAAGGTAGCAGAATGCTTCATAATAGAAAGACTCAAGGAACAGACCGAAGAACTGATACATGCAACAACAAGCAGACAGATCAAAGGAATGGGCCAATTTCTGGTAAATTCGCATCAACCTTGACAAAAGTCAGGCGATGTTACTTACCCATAAAAAGACACAACCGTGGTAACACGCCGTCTTCAACGGACCAGAGATTTTTTCAACGAATGAAGCCAACGTACAAGTCACATATTGCATGTGTGGTGCGGTATACCGATTTTGCGGTATGGTGTCGAAAGCTCGGCATAAAGACTATCTTAGCCTCGACTATTTGGGACTGGTGTGTAGGAATATTCAAAGGTTAATAAATGCCTGGGGATGTCCATGAACGCACCTAGATACATACCCAATCGATGGATGCCCTCTTGAGATGGTGATTTATTATGGGGACAAAACACAAGCACTACAGAAAAAATCTTGAGGCGTTCTGAGTGCGGCGCCTGTGTGAAAGTAGCGATTCACATTGAATTTGAATCGCAGGAAGTTTATTCTACAAAAATCAGTTATCCAAATGAAATGTGAAGCTCGAGGTGTACTGAGTTGAACCTCAAAACGATGAGCAGCCACAGTCCGTCGCGTATTTCACTGCTACGATGAATCCAAAAGGAAATAATAGATTTGAGCAGATTATTAATGTAGGTATTCATGTTTGTATTCACTCAAATGCTTATCAGTCTTGGTGACAAAAGCTATATTTTATATGAAGGTGGTTGGTGTAAAGGATGTTGAAATATAGTGTTTTGTATATGGAATGAGGATCTTCAAAGTGTCTGTTTAGCAGTTTTTTTTTCTATTTCTTACAATATTTTTTGAAATATACCTCAAAACCAGAACTGACCTAAGAAATGTAAGTACTGTTTTCATCAACGTCTGGTACCTGCTAACTGTAAATCGGCCAAGGTAGCTGACATGCATACACTCTAATTATATATCAACACTCCTCCAGCTCATATATTTTTGTAAAAAAATAAGTGAGGTCAAGTTTCTCTGATATCTTGTTCTATGGAATGTCAAATGAAAAGTACAATAGATATGAGTTCATAATTATGAATATAAACAATAAAAACAATTAAAATATATTTCAGTTTTATGATACGTAATGTAATCAAGGTTCGAATAAAAAAAAATGGAATCTGACCACGGAAAAATGTATGAAAAATTGTGACCTATCAATGATTATTAGTATCAACCTTTTACCAAGCAAGAGAACTCTTTTCATGAGTTAAATAATTATATTCGGTTTTATTGAAGTTATCTGACAATTTCATAGTAATCATTTCACATAAGAACATACGATCAGAGTCACGGTTGGAAATAACAAAAATCGGGCTGGTGAGCTGAGCTCCAATAGAACCTGAATTATCAAACGTTCCATCTGCCACTGTGGCACACATCATAAGAGGTATTTGCGTTTGTTTGAAGGTGATTGACCATGTTTCTTTATGAATTTCATTGGTTCAAATTAGGAATAGGAGACCACACAACGATGAGTGGTCCCAAGCTAAAGTCATATACAGAGAGGAACATTGGTTTAGGATCAAATTCAAGGAAGTCGCTTACATGTTGTCCAACAACTTATTCAGTCAAGCTAGCGTAGACATACGTAACATATGGAAACCCATCATCAACCGTAAAATGACCAACTCTCGCCAAACGGTCATCTCCCACTGAACCAGTGAAGCGGAAAAAATCGAAAACGAAAGTACTCGAACGACCCATAAATAGTCATCTCTCGGAGGAATCAGTCCAGTCATCACCCGAAGACGATTGTAGATACTAACAATCCAAACGTTGTGAATTAACGTGGCTTGGAATCTCTTAACTTTTCATTTTCATTTCTTTATATTTTTTATTTTTTGTTCAATCTGTATATTTTTACTTGTATTTTATTTCACTATTTTTCCATTTCAGGTTATTTTTGCTCATTATGATTATTATTTTCAGCTATTCATTTTCAATTCTCCTCTTTCAGTTGTTGTTTATATTACACAATGGAAGTCCGAACTAGTGAAATTCAGAGGTACGTGCGTTGACTGTGAGGACGAAGGTTTTATCTCTATGTTTATACCAGTGATGATATCTGTCAAAGTAGCAAGCGAAACGTTTGGCACTCACTTGATAATTCGAATCAGAAGTCTTAGTTGTATGTTGTCAGCTGCGAAAGTTGCTATCAAAAATGAAGCCTTGACAAAACTGGGAATATTTATTTGGAAATCCATAATGAAATTTGGAACTTTATGGACATCGTTAATTACGAATGAACTATTTATCAATTGAAATGTTTACCAAAACTTCTGATACCTAAACTTCATTGTAGTTTGTACTTTACTACATATCGATGAAGTTAATGAAACATTTGGAATGGCAATGAGGTATAAATGTCCTTCCTTTTCATCTAAGACAGTGGTCGCCAACCTCTTCAATGTGTTGAGCTACTTTATTAATTTTGGAATAAACAGCGAGCTACCCACACGGAAGC
>WOGN01003122.1:427-17136 GCA_015342105.1 Leptinotarsa texana
GTGGCCTACAGAACTACCAGTTATGAATACAAAACCTAGGTCTATCAACCAAAATAAATTTGAGGATTTACAAAAACTGCTGACATGGGTCCCTTCTTGTTTTCACCATTTTATAGACATATTTTATAGACATTTTATAGACATATTTACAAGATAATTTTATAACCCTTTTTTGCAGTTACGACATTTAAATTTTTATTTGCGGCACAATAAAATTGTTAGAGGTAAAAAGTCGTAAAGTCGTAACTGCTCCCACTCAAATTGGGAGGGAGAAATCATATGGTAATATTCACTACTGTTCAGTTAGAATAATATATCAAGGAATATTACAAGTTGATGGCCTCTAATTATTATTGAAATCTTCCCCTAGGATTCTGATTCAGTCCCATTTCATAAGCCTGTATTTAACTTCTCTGATTATGTCACCTATTTCTTGTCCAATTTGTTATTTGTTTCTCACGTTTCCGAGATCATAACCGGTAAAGAATTCATCACATTTTTTTTGTTTCGAAGGAAGTTCCTAAGACATCGCCAATTTGTTTACACGAGCTGCCCATTCTTTCGCACTTTCTATTTTATTTTGTTGTACTATAAAAAGTATACTGCTCAACAAAAACAATGCTCTTCTTTGTTTGCACGAGCTGCCCATTCTTTCGCACTTTCTATTTTATTTTGTTGTACCATAAAAAGTATACCGCTCAACAAAAACAAGTCTCTTCCTTATATAACTAATTATCTTGATCACTCAGGGCATATATCATTCATATCGAATCTTTCTTTCTATGATTCATAATGAACAAACCGTATTCAAGAAAATAATACAACAGGTGGTTAACAAATGTCATAATTTATTATTTGGTTTTCTTTTTAGCAATATTCAAAAACAAAGCTAATTTTATTAAACGCGAATAATTAAAGATCGCCTACTTGTTTGGAACCTTTGGTGTAGTAATGAATATAACTAGAGTTTTATTCCAACACCAAATCCTTATTTTCAACATCTCGACACGTGTTTCGATCACCAAGTGATCATCTTCAAGAAGAAGATTAGGTATACTTCCTCCTTGATGATCGAAACACTTGTCGAGGTGTTAAAAATAACGGTTTAGTGTTGGGATAGAACTCTAGTAATATTAAAAGATCGCCTAGTTCAAAATTCAAAAAAATATATTGAACAGGGAGGAAGACATTTAAGTGTGATTATTTTCGTTTCATCTCGTTTCAAATTTAATATAACAATTATCGTTTTGTAAATTAATACCAAATAGCTCAGTGGTGTCAAGTGACTGGTACGACATGATGATCACCAAAATTGCATGTTTGGATAATCATGAGGTTTTATTCGCCAAAACCAAAAAAATTGTTTGTACCAGTGATATAAATAAATATTTCTACATAAGTCATTCATTTTCAACTTTAGGTAGAAAGTAATATGAGCTTGGTTGTTGAGAATGTTTTTACGAATCGAAATGCATGATAAAATGTAGGGTGTTCTGTTTAAAAAATATATCATTTTATTGAATGTTTTGAAAACGTGACTGTATTTTTTTTTGTTTTTCGGATCGAGAATATCATTAAAGATGCTACTAGTTTGCCCATTTAACCGAATTCTAGCATCAATAATAACGGAGTTGGTAAAGGTGACGAACTGATTTGGAACACTCTGTATATAGGAAGGCATTTCAAAATGAGAATCGCTGAACATATAAAATTTTCTTTTAAACGAGCAAAAAGAACATTATTGAAGTTGTTCTCGTAAAATGTCATAAATTAACTTACATACATAATACCTGTTTTCTTAGAAATAATATCGTATTAATTTGTGTTTTCTAAATCTATTGTAAATATTGTACCTGTTTTCTAGAAGTAACACTTCAAATGTATTTAGAAACATTCCTATAAAGTAACTTTGATCTTAAAATATTTGTCCTTTTTATTTTCGTGCAGAATGTTTCTATTTTTGTACAGAATATTTCATAACCTGAAAAAATATGCTAGCGAAAAATCTCACATAAAGTGAAAAATTCTGAAATTATTTCTCTAGCAAACATTTCTTTTCATACATGTTTCATTCAAATTTCAATAGGTTGATTGTTTACAAGGGAAATTCATATAAGTTATGTCAATCAATATATCGATATTTCAGTTAGTTTTGGCTTCAAAAACTCATATTCTCTTATTGAAACAAACAGCGGGTACAAAGTGTTTACCCAATATAATTCCATTGACATTAAATTTCTAAGACGATGCAAACACTATAAATACTACACCAGTGTTTATTTACTGAAAAGGTGAAGGATAAATTAATTGGACATGTTTACGCTAGGTGTGAATATTCCCGTTCAAAAATAGCATTCGTTAGTAAAAGTATATACCAACGATTACAAATGAACCAAATGCACACAGAAACAAACAAGATCTCTCGAGCATAGTAGGAAACATTTATAAGAGGGTGTAGGTAGCTAGGTCCAAAGCCAATGGGTCTATTCCACCCTTCACCGCAACCCATCACGGTTTATTGTGGCTCACACCTATTCACACTCAGCCAAATAAACCCAGCTTCTTAACGAAGCCGATTAGTATGTATAGTGAGTGGTCTTTCAGGTCAGATGGTGAGAGTACGGGGCTAAGAGCTTTCAACGCCGCTTGACTGTCCGAGAATATTTTTATTGACTTGTGAGTGAGGTTAGATTTATCCAATCTCTCCGCACACAATTCAATAGCGTAAATTTCCGCTTGAAATTCAGTCGCATAAGTTCCTAGGCAGGTAGATAAATCTGTCCTGGGCCTGCAACTAAAAACCCTTCCCCAGAACCGGAAGGTGTTTTTGATCCATCTGTGAACCAACAACTATCTGCTTTTAATATAAAACTTTTTGCAAGTGAGCATTCCAGGTGAGTGTTTTATCAAGGACAATGCCAAGATATTTCACCTCCGTTCCAAATGGAAAGACCACACCATTGAGGGAAAGTGGCGTTGGTTCGTCCAATTTTCTCCTCTTGGTGGAGGCATAACCACCACCATTGTGGTGGTTATGCCGGGTTTTCGAACAACAACCACTTGCTCGTCACCCATTTCATAGCGAATTTCATCGAAGAGAAGGGCGTTATTGGATAGGTAGCACCACTTGGTTGACATCAGGCGGTGTGAACTTTTCATCTATATAAATATAACTGTCTGCAATATCGAGCATAAGGTTATGAAAATTGATTCAGATTCTTATCTCATCTGAATTTTGATATGGCACATGCATAGCCGCACGTAAATCAGATTACTGGCATGGCAACGGGTCGCCATGCGTTAGCGACTGTGCGATTCTCTTCCCACTGATTCGGCGTTACGCTATCTTTCTCGCAACACTGAACTTGGATACCCTTAGGCATTCAGTTTCGTTAACTACAGTATACATAAACTGACAGTGATACTTAAGAAAGTCAGCAGCCTCTTGCAAAGAAAGCAAAATCAGACTACGACACACTATCAAGTCATCAGTGAGTTAATTATATTTTATGAAGTGTGCTTTATCAGAAACAGTAAATGTATAATATACTCTATTGGTAGACTTGAATTTACACAATTTTCATAGCATATAATATTTTTGAATAAATTATCAATTTCATTCTTATGAAAAATAATGCACTAAAATGCTTGCTTGAAGAATAAATTTCTTATTTGTTATTAACAGGAACATCAAAAAATTGATTAATCAATTCACTGTGAAATTTATATTGAAACATTTATATTTTTATTTATAATTTAAGATGTTTAGTAATATGTTGCGATAACTAGCTAAGATTTTTTTAGTAATTAATATACTGGTTTACAAGTATATTGAGAATTGTCCTCGTCAAGGATAGCTGAATACCACTGATAATATACAAGACAAATCGAGTTAACACTGATACTTTGATATCATCTGATAAAAAATAGTTTTTTCATGAAATCAATTAGATTTGAAAAAATTCAATTTCACACGTATTTCCTACACAATGTGATACTGGATCGATTCTAAAATTTTCAATATTACGTCAATATCAACTATTCCTCCTCAATACCTGTCAATTAAATACAGGTAAATTGGGTAGAGGTATTGTAGGTACAATTTTATTGAGATTACCTGGAACACAAGGAACAACTTCATAATGTACCTACCTAGTTAATGTACCTATAATTAATTTTCGAAAATAAAAGGGAGAGACCATAGGAACAGAGAGTTTCAGTCATAACTTCGAGTGTAAACATTATCTGAAAATTGCCATTTTATATTATAATCAAGATCAAGATGGAAAAGCACATTGGTGATCATTCTGAGGAAAGTTACCATAATATGAAAGATGGTGATAGTTCAGATAATATTGTCACTAACAAGGTTTCGGAAAATCAAAGTGGATTTAGCGAAATCATCGGCAGAGACAGTACTAGAAAGGACACAACTGCCGAACCTAAAGGAGATACTATAGTGGTAGCAGGATTGACGTCGAATTTGACCGACAACGACATTTTGACGTATTTCGACCAGTTTGGCAAAATGTTGGAGGTAACAATGCCGTATGACATTATCAAAAAGCAGAGGAAAGGTTTTTTCATTATAAGATACAATTCTGAAGAAGTTGTGGACAATCTGCTAAAAATGACAAATCCGAAGATAAATGAAACAAAAATCGTTCTGAGCAGAGCTTTGCCAACAGGGGACAATTTCGTGATGAGGAGCATACCAGTGATCAGAGGTCGTGGAAGCAAAGGAAATTACGGTGTTCATAATTTGCAGAGAAATAATGTTGAATTCGCCAGCTCCTCACGTCTTAGGACCTACCAAAATCCCCGAAGAATTCCCGGTGCAATTATGCGTTCTTCACGACCACGGTGGCAAAGATACCAGCCTTATTAGAAGATCCACAAGTTACCAAACTGAAGTTTTTTTTGCTTTTTTTCATCACGAGGTTATGACATATAAGTGAAGTTTGCTATTTGTGGATAGGTACTCTTAAGAATTTCTTGATTGGTTTATAAAAGTACATGTAGGCAAGTAAATTTGTAGAAATATATATCTATAAATATATGTAAATATGATTTTGTTCGTATACTCATAGTCGACGAGTTGGTACAGAAACGAAAAATTGTTATTCTGATTTGAACATTTTATAAACAATCAGGACAATGTGTGTAAATCAAACCATTTAGTTGAGGAAACTGCAGAGGCTCCAGTCGTAACATTCATCAGATGATACAACACCACCATTTTTGCCTATATCCATTATTATGTAAATATTTCCAAATAGTGTTATAACTAACTGTCTTATTTGTATATGAATGAATAAACATACAAAGTTACTAGTAGCAACAAGTATGAAGTTCCTGAAAGGAATTCTTATTCCAAGTGTCAATAATACAAATTTCGACAAATTCCGAAGATATGGGTAAATCAAACTAAACAAAAATTAAATCAGGTATCTACTTTTGTTATTATATATTATTTTCCTGAATTTATTGATTACCATTCAAGTTTTCTATGCACTGTAAGCGCTTCAAATTAGGGAAGATGCAACAAAATCAACATCAGCTCATTTTTCTCAAACACGTTTCATATTCTGAAAATATGAAAATTATAATGGAGAACTTTATACAGGTGTATAAAGGGTAAACTTTTTAGTTTATTTCGATAATATCCTGCGTAAACTCAAAGTATTTTTAACAAAGAAAAACGTTCTATTCATTTTGCATATCAAAAAAACTAAAAAATAATACAAGACTTATCTTAATGTTCCGGGGGCCAAAATCTGCCTCCGTGTTCATAAATGAACAAAACTCAAATATATACGCTCTAAAATTAATCCACAAGACTGTTATTGGAAGGGATTTCTGAAAAATTAAATGTATGACCTCACAACTCTTACAAAAAGATTTAATCAAAAAAAAAGAACATCTTCATGCTATCTATCATATCTTCAACAATTATTGAAATGATTCATTCCAATCTCAAGTTGTGAAAAAATAATTCCACAAATGATTAGTAGTTTTGCAATAGTAGTTCTGTCAGTTTGCAACGAACGCTGCAAAGAGGAAGGAATCGAAATCCCATTTTGAGGTCGATATCGAAAGAGACTTGATCCTCGTGATTTGAGTTTACTCACTTCTTATCGAAAATTGTCCTCGTTAAGGATAGCTGAATTCAAATTGATGGCTCAATCGAATACCGCTAACCCGTGTTAGGAATCACACGTAAAGGTAAGACCTCATTAGTCCTTAGCTCGCACAAGTTTCAAATTCTTAGGGTTGTCGTTCGTAGGGGTGCGATAGCTGGTTAACGGAAAAAACATATTTTAAACATAACAACAACAACTACATATAACAACAACAACTACATACATCAACAACTTGATATTTTATAGTGAAAATGATACAATGAACTGTATTAATTAGTTTTTTAATATGGATTTTCATCAAGTATCGGCCAGTTCTACCATCAAGTATCGGCCAGTTCTACATATCTAAGATAGATCTAGATGGCACTATCAGGAACTGGAACATGAATGTAACTTTTTGGACTTTCCTGTTGTCTAATGAATGACTTTAACATAGTAGTTCTTTCAGTGAATCAATTCGGTGCGAAAATAATTCAAGTTCAAACGAATGTCTTTTATGATTCGATATAGTACTGATTCGCTTCTGATAACGTCTTCCGCAGTTGCACATAAAGTGTCAGGCATAAAAACATGCGGACCAAGGCTAAGAAACGCGAACACAGCAAATAATATGTTAGACACCGGTCGAGAAATCCTACACGTGTCAAGAAATTTGAGAGAAAGCACAAACATTTCAGCATATGGAAAATGTCGATATTCCTAATACCATAAAACCCTTTAACTTTCATAAATGTATGGCAGTCAGTTGACGGGTAATGAAAAATTACCCTCCTTGATAAATAAGCCAATACCGTCGGTCACACCGTATAATATGACAGAATAAGTAGCAACCTTAAAAGATCGCCTGTGAGTAATTATTGATTCCAAATCGAAACCAGACTAAATGACTCAATAATGTTATTTCTAGTTCATGGAACAATCTCACATGTATTGAATTTCATAATTGCTATTCCGAGTTCGGCAAAACTTTATGTATTGTTTTTAGCAGGCTGACTAAATTATGATATGATTATTGAGTGTCGTACCTAGTACGCAACGGAAAAATAAAATTATGTAGATATTTTTCATAACATGTGTGGAATTTTATAACTGGCTCTACCCGAAATTTCGATATTGGTTGGTTTATATCAATATGATCATATTATTGGCCGTTGAAATGATGCATTATTGAAGGATGGGAAAAACTTGTTGAACTTTTTACTTCTGTATTTATACAGAGCTACTTGAATTTGAGTCTATTTTTGGGGATCCTGCTTGGTTACGGCAGTCGCTTTACTTATGCAGCAAAAAAGTTTCGTAGCGAGATGAGCGTCTTAGGCCTCTTTTATGCCACGATTTTTTCCATCTGTCGTTTTGAGAAAAAAATCGCGGCGTTTTTAAATGAATTGGCGCCTTTGTCAGCTCCAATCGATGAGTCGACATCTTCCCACACAAACAAGTGTGACTTTATAAAAAATGGATCCAGTCATTGCATGTATATTTTTTCACAAACACACAAATGAAAATGCATTGGTCCAATTGTTCAAACAGGAGAAAAGTGAGGGACAAATGTCTGTCTGAATTAGTGCTTAGAAGAGACAGCGATTTTTGTCGCTCTAAATGGCTGTTAAATCCATTGTTGATCGCGATTTGTATTATTCAATTTAAATTTTACATTAGGCCGGTGATATACTTCGCGATTTCCCAGCGGATTTTTCCAGCGCGGTTTCCGAGCGGAAATTGCTGAGTAAAAATCACTATAGTGGGTACCTGACAGTGTCTGCGATTTCTGACTGGAGGCGAAATATCCCCGTATCGTCCTCTAGTATCGTTGGCGCCTTCAACCCAACCGCTACGAAGTCTGCTGCTGTTTAAAAATCTGTTCAAAATCTGTTTTTCCGTTAACCAGCTGTCGCACCCCTACGAACTACAACCCTTAGAAGTAGACACTTGTGCGAGCTAAGGACTAACGAGGTCTTACATTTTAACGTGTGATTCCTAACAAGATATTTGTTGCTACGATATTTCACCATCAAATGGTGGTATCCCTTTACGCTTTGGAAGCAGAAGGCGCTCTTGCCAGGAACCAGGAAGAAAGGTTTTCCATTATACGAGTGCACCTACCACCTGCCATGCGTTATTTCTTTCCAGTTTGTTGGCAAACCGGGGTTGCGTTTGTCCAACAAACAAGGATGATTTTATATGCTATGAATTGAAGTTTCCTCTTCCATGCCCGAATCGCAAATGAAAAACCGCTCGGAAATAGCCAAAACTATCGGGTCCCATTCGTTCACCTGGGTCACCCCTCTACTTGGTCGCCTTTGCCTTCCGAATGTCGCTCAGAATCCGACGACCTGTCGACAGTAAGAATTTGCCGCCATTAACAATTGCAAACTCTGTCACCTTCCATTTAAATGCAGGGGTTGCCATAAAAATAAAAAAAACGCTCGGAAACCGTGTTGGTAAAAGCCGCTCGGAAATCGCGAAGTATGTCACCGGCCTAAGACAAAGGAACATTTACAATTTACGAAAAAATGTTCATTATAAACAATGAACTTCAAATTAAAAAAAAATTAAATTCCGGAGATTGTGAAAATTATTACATTAAAAAATTAATAATGTCTGATGAACAAACAAGATGATTTGAATAATTCATCTCTGTTGAAGCTGTTCTTAACAGAAAATCTCACCTTGAGAAGTAGAATTAGAAACCTGTGGTGTAAAATGAATCTACTGACAACAATTTTTTCTAACTAGAACAAAAATACCATCTCTCAACGTGCGTATCATTAGCTAAGTTATCTTCATCAGGAGAAGAGTGAGAAGTCTTTAAAGAAGCGTTTGGGTAATATTTCTTAGAAAAATTCGGTAACCTAGCAACTGCCAGGTATAGTGCAACCTAGCCTAACTACATGGATTATTGCAACCGCTCCGAGACATTACCGAAATTTCCTGGTTGCATATTTCCAGGTTTATCCAATTTTTCTGGTCTTCAGATACACTAGAAAAGAATATGGAGGGGAATGATTGAGGAAGAAAAAGATAGGGTGGAAATGAAAAGAAAGTGAGAAGGACACTGATGCTACATAAAGCTCAATTCAAGTCAGTTAATGTGCCCGAAAAAGAAAAAAATTGTTGTTTCGAGAGTTGTTGCACCTGAAAATAACTTCTATGTATGATCTACACATTTTTGTGAAGAGTTCATTTTGAAATCAATTGCTTTCTTTGTTCCTTTAGAAGTTCCTTCTTTTTTTGTATGAAGATGGAGAAGTAGAAAACCTTCCTTTCCTAAAAATGAATTCGAAAAAATACTCATCATTTGATAAAATTACATATGTCTATTGAATCATTCGATTGAAAAACAGAGATAAACGAATCAACAAAATAAATGAAGACAATATGTTCCTTTCCTTCGTAACTTCATTCTCATGAAGTTAATTCACGATGTCACAGAGTAGAGGTGAGTCCTGTTTCCTTTCGATTGCAGAGTAAATGGAAAAACGGCCCTATTGAATCACGTACTAGAAAAAAAAGAAAACAGATCTATCTGCCCACTGAAACCATCTATCTTCATCAAGACGTATACAAGAAAAAACGTTTCAATTTAGGTTTCTCCAATAATGGATAGATATCTACCCTACTTCTATCGATATGGATTATATCAACATCCACAGAACGTTATGGTTGTTTGCAAACATAACAAACTCAACATGTGTGTTATTTCTGATATTTCAATCCCTTCTTTTCATTATTGAATCGAAGAACTGATTTAATAATTACAACGCATATCGAGTACTAAACTCTCAAAATTGTTCGATATTTTCTATATGTTCAAAAATCTATTCTTCCGATAACCAGCTGTCACACCCCTACGAACGACAACTCTCAAAACCGAAACTTGCGCGATATGAAGACTAACGAGGTCTAACTTTTTAACGTGTGGTAACTAGCACGGGTGGAACGATGGAAAATGGAAATTGATCGTCCGGCCTTGCGGTTCTAACCACTGGTTCACACAACGGTCGATCGAGTGAGTGGAACAAACCAACAACGTCAATACAACCGGCTACCGTCCCATCAGTCTATCAAATATCGACGTAGTGTAACAAACACTTGTGAGGTAACAGGGTGCCTTTCTCGAACAGTGGAGGCGAGTTAAGGACTAACGACGTCTAACCTTTCAACTTGTGATTCCTAGCACGAGTTGCATGATAGTAAGTGAAAATTGATCGTCCGGCCTTGCGGTTCGAACCGCCGGTTTACTCAAAGGTCGATTGAGCGAGTGGAACAAACCACCCACGTCAATCTGCCTCCCAACATATTTCGCTAATAAATCCCGCTAACTTTTAATTATACATATAATGTTTTGAGCCTATGTGATTTTTTGTCTTTAAGTGCATACTGTGTTCTTCTATTTTATAAATACAAATTGTCCACATCTTATGACCTACTACAAATGTAATTTTTACATAACGTAGTCAATAAACATCTATCAATCTATCAATCCAACCGATTATCGTCCCACTAGTCAAGGTAACAGGGTGCCTTCCTCGACCAGTAGAGGAGCAATATAACCGCTTCATGTTACGTTACGGCCAAAATGCTCCCGGTAGTGAAACATGACTTCTGTGCGTTGTTAAGGCGCGTATCCATGTGAGCCACTGTTCTGTAACGTATAACACCTTACATGATAAGAGATAGGACGGTTCACTTCCGGAAGTCATTCCGTGAAGTAACCGAACGAGTTACGAAATAATGGCGTAAGCTATAATGTTTGTAATCGCGTATTCTCGGAGTCAATAACGTTACGCCTATAACGTAACAACATACCTGTTCGGCTTGTTAAATGATGACACATGCACTACCAAACTTGGTACGAAACAAATGCACCGTGTGTAATCCTTTGATGCGGCGGCTAAAACCCAACGAATGGTAGTTATGTCAGTCTAGTTACGTATTCAGCCAAGCTAGCGTAGAGATACGCAACATATGGAAACCCATCATCAAGCGACAAATGGCCAACTCCTGCCTAACGGTCATCTCCCACTGAACCAGTGAAGCGGAAAAATGGAACGCGGGAATAAGTGAAAGTACTCGAACGACCCATAAATAGTCATCTCTCGGAGGAATCAGTAAATTCATCACCCGAAGACGATTGTAAATACTAACAATCGAAACATCGTTAACTAACGTGGCTTGGAATCTCTTAACTTTTTTTATTTATATTTATTTCTATATCTTAATTTTTTGTTCAATCGTTTTAATTTTACTTGTATTTTATTTCACTATCATTTCATTTCAGGTTATTTTTGCTTAATATAGTTGTTACTTTCAGCTATTTATTTTTAATTATTCTTTCTCAGTTGTTTCGGGGATTTCAAATCATTTTACATATTAGATAATCGAAGTCCGAACTAGTGAAATTCATCATGAAACATTGTCAATCACCTTCAATCAATCGTCTTCAAGTGATCATTGACTTTTCCCTTCTCATGATTCGGAGCTCATGAGTTAAAAAGGCAAAATTCTCTCTTCGATGAACAAGTCTTCCTTTCACCGCCTAATTGAAAGTTTTGATATACTTTAAATATTCATGCTGGCCTCACTGAATGCATCATTTTTGAGTATACATTCTGTCATGAAAGGTCACAACTGTCCTCTATAGCCACGCGGAGTTTGGGCGCCACCCGTCATTTAGTTTGTTTACAGTACTCAATGGGTCAATTGACCTCAACCGTGTTTTGCGACTTTCACAATGTGTTAAATATCGAACAAAGCATTTTTGCATCGCAAATGGAATTTCATGTGCCGAAGCACTAAAAATGTTGCATAAGACTTACGCTGAATTGATTTCATCAAAACCACGTATGTACGAGTGGCAGTTCATTTAAAAACAGTCGAGATTTGGTGGAAGATTCACCTCATTCTGGACGGCCATCAACATCCTCAACTGAATTTAACGTAGCTAAAGTAAAGACTGAAAATCGTCTGAGAGATAGTCGCTGAAATTTTTACGGCTCACGAATCAGACACTACCTTTTCAACGATTTTTTATGCATGAAACGAGTTTCCTAGACTACACATGTTAGAACGAGTCAATTTCCTTTACTTTTACCTCAACTTGGGTGGTGTATCGCTGATGACGTATCATTTTTGTCACCCTACCGCCACACAGTCCTCGACACGATACTAAATCTTGACTTGGGTGGGAGATCCATGCTTGTATCCCGATTCTGAGTTGACAAAGTTCTTTGTACAGATTATTTGGATTTGCATCTTGCATCTACTAGATTTGCATCTACTATTTTAGTAGTCAGGCTCTGTCATTAGATACCCATAGTTGTGAAAAATTTATAATTCGCCATTTTGTAGCTGCAGCCATCTTGGATTAAAAATGTACAGAATTTATTGAACTGTGTATCAAATATCAGATCAATCTATTAACAGGAAGGGGTTCAAACTTCAATTACTAAACTTGACCCAAACAAACAAACTAACAGGGCAAACTGTACAAAGCCTTTTAAAGAAAGCTCGTCAAAGTCGATCAAACGTAAAGGGTATGTTTTTTAGATTACAGCAGTGTTGTGCAATTAAAATTCTTGCGAGATTGTGCGACAGTGAATGAAGAATATTATCTGGGTGTTATGCGACGTTTGAGAGAGCAAATTCCACCTGATGTGGAAAGGCAATTAGTTGAGCATATGAAATTTCTTGAAGGTCGTTTGAAGGCGAGCATCGGTACAAGAATTACTTTTTCAGATGGCCGAGAAAAACGGATTCGCTTATAAATTTAACAACCAAAAGCAAAAGGCAGGTCAAAAATGGTTGGATGGATTTCCAAATCGTAATATATATATTTGCGCAAACTAGAAGGCATTTAAGCAGCTCGCTCTCAAGCTTTTAATCGGCCGCAAGTCCAAAAGTTTTTATCAGTTGAACGGAACTGATAACGTATCAGTTCCGTACAAATGATTCGGAAGTAAGCTTTTGTATCAGATGTACTAGAATCTGTTGGATATAGACCGCACCGTATTTATAAATCTGATGAATCTGGGCTACCTACAATACAAAAACCTGAAAAGATTTTAGCTCCTCGGGAAGGAATTAAGTCGGATTTATAACTAGTGCTGAGCGTAGAGCAAACACCAATGTTGTTTGTTGTGTTAATGCTGTTGGAACTTTCATACCGCCGATGATGATATTTCCTAGAAAAAATATGAAAAACGAACTTATAGATGAAGTTCCTTCTGGCACATTAGGTGTAGCTGAACAATCGGACTGGATGACTACAGAAATATTTATGAAATGGATAAAGCATTTCCAAAGTTTTGCAAGACGAAACATTGAAACTTTGGAATATGCAAAAGAAAACGGTTTCACTCATCGTATACAAACTCTTGACGTCTCCTTTTTTGGGCATTTGAAGACCTATTATAACCAAGAAATTACTAAATGGCTGAAGGCACATCCTGGTCGTATTGTTAGGCATCTTCAGATCGCCGGCTTGTTCAACGAAGCATATGGTAAGGCAGGTACGATGCAAAATGCTTGTCACGGATTTGAAAGCACTGACATCTGACCGTTGAACCAGAACCAAATTATATGTACGAGCCCGCAGAAACCACAAACATACCACTGGAATACAACTCCAATGAACAGCCTCCTCAAACTGCAACAATAATGAGCTCTATCCAGACTCAACAGGTTTTGATACATCCTTCACAACAAGCAGCAAATATAGTTCCTGTGACAAACACGTCTCAAGTTGCTGCGACGGCTGCGTTACCTCCTGTACAGCCATGGTTTCATGATATGATTTCTGAAGAAAGTAATGCAGCCGAAATAACGGCACTAACCGACCTACAAGCTGAAATCTCAGGTTCCAACAACAAGCTGCGGTGTAGACGTTGTTTCAACTACTACCAATAAACGTCCATGTTCTTCTGCTTCTGCTGCTGTGGCAGAGAGAAACGTTGGCCAAAAACTCGACAGAGCTCGTTGGTGTTGACTTGTACTTCTAATATGTTGAAATAAAATCTAAAAATGCGCCCCAAGTGTAGAAGATTTTCTTAATATTTTTCATGACGATGAAGAGGAATGTGCTTGCATTTACTGTAACGACCTTTATTCAAAATCTAATGGTAGCTTTGGGATCACGCTTCTTGCGTTTTATTGCGAATTATTCCAATAATTTTTTAGCTATTATATGTGTAATTTTTTTCATTAGCAATATGTAGTTTTGTACGGAGCATATGGACAAAATTGATTAAAATTGATCTCTATTGAATATATTTTGTTTTTTTTTTCTGTTGATTTTTTGCTAAAAATGTTTATAAGTTACGATAATGTGAGGACCAAAGATGATTGATGTAAGCTATGAATGTGGTGTGAACTACCAATGAAAGTTATGATACAAAAACAAAACTATATGTCATTTTGTACATATTTTCCCTAATGGTATTATCCATCATTCACAACTATTTTTGAACAGACAAAATTAGGTAAGATGATACACTGATAGAATGTAAACGGAAAATATTTCGTTTTTTATCAATAACTGTTAGCAGGTTAAAGTCAAATCATTGTTTCATTCGTTTGAAATCCTATTGAGCAATAATTACTTTGAGAACATCTCATGAATGTATATAATACAAGGGTATCATTGACAAAACTAACTGAGTACCCCTGATATGAATATGTAGGGTAGAGGTTAACCCTGTTATATTCTGCTTCTTTTCTGATTTAGTTTTTCACAATTTTTGTATAGAGGTTTGTTTGTTTTTCAGGGTGGCTTTTCCAACAACTTTTGTCATTGACATTTTTTTTAAATACATGTTCTGCTTAGAACTATTCATGGATACTGTTTGGCTCTCTCGGAGACCCGAGACATATGAAAACCGTCTATTTCTTATGAATGAATTGAATCTCTATAACTCAGAGTAAAAGAATTTACATCATTTTCCAGCAGTCCTCAAAGAAGTGAATGGTTGTTGTCGGTATGTAATTCGTGATAGACGAATATTCAGAGAATAACAGGACGTGCAGCTAATATATTAAGGGTTAAGTGGAAGAACATTTTCGTAGTAAAACTATCGTTTTCTGCAGAAGATGAACTTCGCCCTTTATTTTCAGAAATGTTTTTATTTTTACATACAATGTTAAAAATCTATATGTATATTATTTGAAAATAATAAAGACCTTTAATAATAATAATATAGCATTTAGTGCCCAAAGACGTGAATATGATACAACACTCTTCAATCTAACTCAAGAGATATTTATTAGGTATTCGCCAAGAAAGTGGTTATTTTCCGACAAGCATAAATACTTTTTCGAATTTTATTCAAAAAATTAACTTTCTACCTTGACAGTCATTGATTGTTATGAAGCCTATTAGATCTAGTGAGAATATATGTAGATTCAACAGAAAAGAGGATTGGTACCTGCCCCTACTAATCCGCTTCATTTGAAAGAAAATGAATCACTTGTGAAAATCCATTAACAACTAATTCGTCACCAATTGTTACAGTGACGATGCGAATTGAATAGTAAATAACATCAATTAATCGCTAATTTGTAACTCAAATAGCTGATAAATCATTTCGCCTCGCAGATGGCTCAATTACTTGGTGAATTCGTTACGAAATTCGTCTTGTATTTGAATATTGGCTATGAAAAATCTTTGTGGTGTTTAGAGAATTAATAAGAAGAGAAAGCTCAACATTAAAAATGATTTCTCTGTATTGAGCATACAAGAGCGAAAGAATGACAAAATTTGAAAAATTTGGAAAACAAGGTAGACCTTTCAGCTCCTGAAAATATTCAACAATTAATCTATATAATTTTGTTGGCAGCTGTACAGTAAGGGACTACGTAATGATTTAAATACTGGAGTCATCTCTATCGATCATTTTTGACAAAAAAAACTGAATTCTGCGAGTACAAGATCGACCGAAGAATAGAAATACCAATTGTATAACGCAATTTTTGGAATGATGAAAATCTACACTGGATGCAAGAATATCGATGGCCCCAAATATCAATGTAACGGCCGGTATTGTGCTAAATACAACATTGAGAGAGTCCATACTGTTCTGATGAAATTCCTGAGTTGACCTAGGGCTTTCTCGACATTCAAACAGCCAACACTTTTAATTGCATGAAATGGTATCAACATTTTGCTACAATTGTACGCAGAAACTTTCCCGATTGGTGGATAGGAAGAAACGAAACAATTGAATGGCCCACTAGATCACCTGATCATAGTTCATTAGAACTTTTATGGGGCTATTTGAAAGCAGGGTTGTAACACATGTACCTCCACAAGTACTGAGCTTCCGCATTAAACGAATCTACATATCAACCACAAACTTGTATTTATAAATTATGCCTATGAAAAAATTAATTATTGGAGCATCTTTATTTGTAGAGTAGGGAGGGTGAGTGTAAGTCCACGCACTAAAGCCACATGTGACCCATTGTACATCCTCCCGAGATCATCGTCAATCCTGTCCTTTCCAGGAAGGTGGATAGGTCGCTGGGAGACATCTCCTTTATATCGGCAGGTGTAGGCCAAGACTCGCCGAA
>WOGN01003123.1:0-15688 GCA_015342105.1 Leptinotarsa texana
GTCAGATCTCGGAGGAATAAGTCCAGTTATCACCCGAAGACGATTGTGGATACTAACAATCGAAACGTCGTGACATAACTTGGTTTGAAACCTCTTTGGTTTTTTCAATTTGTTTTTCATTTTTGCTAATAATAATTTTTTGATCTTTATTTTTAAGCTTTCATTGATATTTTAATTTTATTTGTTTGGTTGTAGCTTGTTTGTTAATTTTTTGTAAATTCAGTTTTTGTTTAATAAAATCGTTATTTTCGGTTAATCTTATTAATTTTGTAATTGTTTTTTTTCAGGGTTTCAAATCAAATTATATTAGATTAGACAATGGAAGTCCGAACTGATGAAATGGAACACCCTGTATTTAATTACATTTTTAAATTTCTCAGCACATATTGGGCCCACTTGGTATGACAATGCCTCTACCCAAATTTGTTAGTTTTCGAGATAATAATTTTTTTCTGAAAAATTTGACAGTTACAGTACAACTCATAGACAGTAACAGTTGGAAATGTGGAATTTCACAGAATCACACTTTAAACATCAAGTCATGAACAGGTCCATCGAATTTTCGATAATAATTTACAGGGTGGTCGCAATTTCCACCTAAAACACAACATCGAGAAAACTGATGGAACACGATTTTTCCAAATGGGAACCATACACTATCTCATTATTTTTGGATACTACGGATAAAAAATCAAATTTATGAAGAATGTCCTATACATAAAATACCCCTCTGGCAAAATATATCCGATTTTGGGAAATATTTGAAATGTAAATTATTCCAAGCAATACCAAACTAAGAAAGCTTCGAGAACAAATGAACTAATATTAACTCTGTCGTTGGTAAAAGGTAACTCAACATGAAAATGGATGGATTGAAATAAAATACTATCAGAGAGATGAATTATATATTTGTTAATTGATATCGAATACAGTAATTTTAATCTGTTTATATTTTTTAAGGTTATATTTTACTTTATTTTTAGAATTTTACTTAATTTCTTTAAATTCAAATAATATTGTGACTCTTTTCAACATATGTTCAAAGACATTGCCGTTTTGTTCTAAACAAAAATATATTCTTTATTGCATACCACTATTTGTAACTTTCTGCATGGAGTCAGGAATCAAATTAATGAAAGCTCTCAGAACCCTTTATTTCATGTTTTCTTTATCACTAACAGGATCCGCTTAAACATTTTCTTTGATATATCCCCAGATGAAGAAGCCCAGTGGCGTCAGGTCTGGAGAGCGAGGAGAAAATTTAACGATGTAGCAAAGCCACTGATCTTCGAACATCCTATTCTATAACCCAGCAACGGTATCAATACTATGTGTAGGAGCTCCATCTATCTGATACCATAACTTGAAACCAAATTCCTAATTATATGCGAATATCTATCGCTATTCAAATTCTCTTCATAAAGATATAAACATAAAATTCGGTCTTCCTTTATAGCGCAAAAAACATTAAAACTCCATGAATCCTGGAAGTTACGCTGGCAAACGAGCTTTGGATTTTCTGCTGCCCAAAAATGACTATTATGGCGGCTGTACATAACATTCTTGGCAAATTTTGCTTCATTTGTCCATATCATGTTCGTCATGAACTCAGGGTCCTCCTGTATCTTGATAAGAAAGCATTTGTAGAATGGGGAATGTTCCTCCTGACGAAAATCAAATAGTTTTCATAAAAGAGCTCTAAAACAACGCATAATAAACTTACCATTTCAACTTTTTTCTTTAAAAAATTATTTAAATACTTAAAAAAGAGGAACGAAATAGTGCATTCAACATTTAAAGAGATTCGTTTCTATTTCATCTTTTGGCAACATCGGTTGTAGCTAATAAAGGACAATGAATCCGTTACCTGTATGAGACAAATAAAGATGACATATTTCAGAGGCGTGGTGTTCTGTTTACTTATGTTCCGAGTTCCGATACATTCTGTGACATATGACATTTTATGCACCTAACCTATCTTCCTCTATATAAATAAATAACAAAACAACTGTTGTTTATGTGGCTTGTGGAGGTTAAAAATTAAAACCCAACATTTGAAACAGCAATTTGAATACTTTTCGAAGTGAATTTGAAAAACTCATGAATTAACTCAACTTTATTTTGTTCAAACTTGCATTTGCTGTAATAACCCAAATTGAGCAACATTCCCCATTCCACTCGTGCAGGTAAGTCGTGAGGTTTCAAATTTTAAACCTGGTGATATTTAAAGGGACGCCCTTATGTTTCGATGGACCTGTTCATGACTTGATGCTTAAGGTGTGATTCTGTAAAATTTCACATTTTCAACTGTTACTGTCTATGAGTTATGCTTTTTTTGGAGTGGTGCTGTAACTGTCAAATTTTTCAGAAAAAAAATAATATCTCGAAAACTTACAATTTTGGGTATAGGCATTGCTATACAAAGTGGGCCTAAAATGTACTGAGAAATTCAAAAATGTAATAAAGTACAGGATGTTCTATTTGAAATAAGGAAGTTGCCCTCAACTTCCGGTATAATGGAAAGAGACCGGAAGTTGAAAATATTTTAGTTGATAAGGCCATTTTGTAAAACCTACTACCACAAAATTTCAAGTTTTTATTTTGAATCGTTCTCCATATATTCCTAACGAACGCTCGTCGTGAAAGACCCTGTATTCTCAACTATATATTGGGTATCCTAATTATTGTCAAAGTCCATCTGTTTCTGAACTAGTTAGATAAACTTCTGTCAAAATGATTAGTTCATACATCATCCATTTTCTTCACCTAATGTCATTTTAATTAACTCACATAAACAAACCTATTTACCTAATAATAAATAATATATATTTGTTTTCTCGTCGAGGATGAAACAAATTTATCGATGCGACATCATGCAAAGAAACATAGAAGTTTTAAAATTAATTAAAAATCAGATATAATTCTACAAATGTTTGTTCTGAATCAAATTACATGATTTTTATGATAGAACATTTTTCAATATGGGTTATTTGCAAACATACCTGTTGTAGTTGATTATGTTTTGGTTCCTTACATTTCAACTAAAAGATATATAAACTGGACTGAACTGATTGAAAAAACAAATATCTTGATGAGTATCCCTAAGAGTTTGAAAGTATTTGTTAACAATTTTATTCCCTTCAAAGTAGTCCCCCTCAAATATGTTCCATGGTTGCCAGTTGTGATATGCACTTATTAGTATGTCTTCGACCTCTCTCAGCGATCGTCGCAAAATGCCGTCCTTTCATGGGCCCTTAATCTTGAAAATAGGAAAAAGTCACAGGGGGACAAATCTGGTGAATACGACGGCTGACGCATGATTAAGTTGTTATTTTTGGCCAAAAATTACGAACAAACAATGACGAGTGAGCAAGTATATTATTGCGATACGAAAGCCATGAATGGTTTTTTCACAATACCGGAAGTTTTCTTCGTATTGTTTCTCGCAAACGGCGCATAACGTCAAGATAATACTCCTTATCAAACGTACGACCACGGTAATCGAAGAAAAAAATGAGCAAAACCTTGGCATTTGATCGTACTTGCCGTGCTTTTTTTTTGGTTTTGCCTCTCCTTAGCTCTTCCATTCGGACGATGGGACTTTGATTTCGATGTCATAACCATATCCCAAATATTCGGCACCAGTTATGACCCGTTCAAGCAAATCTGGATCGCCTTTGACGTCATTTAACAATTCCTGAGCGATGCTCATGCGACGATTTTTTTTGGTCAAAATTCAGCAATTTTAGAACGAACGTCACTGCCACACGCTTTATGGCCGAAATTTACAAAAAAAATTGCATGGCATGAGTCAACTGATATGCCGATATCCTCAGCAACTTCTCTAATAAGTGATTCGACGATTCACCATGACAATTTTCTTCACTTTCTCAACATTTTCATCAGTTGTTGGTGTGATAGGGTGTCCAGGGCGTATGTCGTCATTTACATTTTCTCGACCTTCTGTGAAAAGTTTGTACCACAAACATTTTTCTGACTCAGAGTACAACCACCGTATGCCACTGTCAGCATTTCAAGTATTTCTGAGCACTCAATTCCATTTTTTACATAAAATTTGATTTAAGTTTATTGATCAATTTTTTTGTATAGCACAAAATTACCCAATATGCAAAACACTTCTAACTTTCATGTCTCTCACCAACAAACTGAACATGCTGAACAACTGAAACTGTGAAGATATGTTGAAGATTAATGTACCAACATAAGAAAATTGCTAATCTAATGTACGTAGCACCTCATTTTCTTAAACAATCCACCTATACCTGTAATTTGATGTCTATAATAATTTCAGATTATCTACAATATGAAATAGCAAGTCTCAACTTTCTTGTCCGTAGGCTTGTTTGTTACACTTGAGTAGCAGGTATTGTTATCAGGAACATATAGCTGAAAGCAATATATATTTTTCAAATATAGCTACTAGATAAGTTGATTAGGAAACGTAAATTTAGGGAGTATTTTTGTAAAGCTTCAACTTGTCAAAAAGACAGATTCAAAGTTTATTTTCAAAAAGTTGAACACGAAAGAATCCTTCAAAACTTCCTGTTCACTTCAACAAATGAAGTATATTGAAAACTAAAGCCACAAAACAGCCACACATAGAACGGTAACGGCAATGTTGACGACAGAACCACTTTTCTCAGCGCCTCCAGTGTTTGGCAGCCGAACCTAAGAGATATAGCGCGAAATTCAAATAGTGGCTGTTCGCATTTTACTTTTTTCAAACTTTTCCTAGAGATCAATTACCCTAACACCAAACTTGATATTTTTGCACTTGACGCGCGTTTCGCTAGGAAAAGTTTCAACTGTTACACCACAGGTTCCAATCTCATCATTTATTGTTGCTTCACTACCGGTCAGGTTTTGATTCCGCAGAAATCATCTGGGAAAAACCTTGCCCAATCAAAAATATCAACAAGTGATAAATATGTGAACTGAATTACCTCAAATTATGATCAACCATATTTATACATTATCACAACAAAACTAAGGGACGTCGTACCTAATTTAAGTTCATTCTTCTTCTGTAAACAGTAATTTGAATGATGCGCACGCAGAAGGCACGTGATTCATTAGAGAAAACCCTGATAGTGTCGCCATCCCTAGTTTGGCAGTCGCGTAACATATAACCAAGTGTTGCCATTCAACTTTCATTTCTGTGTGTGGCTGTTTTGTGACTGAGATTAAAAACAAAAACGGGCCACATACCGAACTTCACGTCGGTCTCGTCGGGAATCAACGAACATTACCGATGGTGTAACTACGTCATATCGGTTATTGAAACCGGACATGGGTCATAATAAGCGACATGTCACTGTAAGGGAAGTCACTATATCCGATTTTTTTACAACTAATTTTTTATGAAAACCAAACTTTGTTGTGTAATTATGTCATAATAGGCGATTGGTCAATATAAACGGAGCCATAGTAAACGGATTATACTTACTTTTGACCTTATTATCTGATCACCAACGACATGTGGTTACAACAGATGGCGTTACGTGCCACACAGCTCATGCCACACTGAATAGATAGATAGATAGATAGATACAGATAGATATATTTATTTGACAACTTTACACTTGAATGTTTGTTGCAAGTCAGTTGAAATATACATACAAAAATAAAAAATAAACTAGCCACAAGTTAAATTGTGAAAAAAATGAAAGATAATTTTAAACATTACAAAAATCAGTCTAAAATTTTTGAAAGTGTCAAAAAACAAATATGTATAAACATGAGCTTCATAAATCAGATGAAATAAAATCAAATTTAAATCGGCATAACTGAAGTACTTGAATAATCCTGAGAATTATAAAACAGTTTTCCAGGTGAATAGTTCTGACTCTGTTTTTGAAGGAGCTTTGTTTGAGCACTTTGAACAAATAAGGAAGATGATTGTAGAGATTTTCAGTAGACCTTGTGATTTTGTATCGAGCATGATGATGAATATCCTGATGCTGCGAATAGATTGATATATTTTTATGGATTGACTATATATGAATACCGATGGTAGTGGTAGTTTACCCATTTTTTTGAAAAGCGGCTTACAGTGATCTCTATAATTGGCATTCATCAATATTCTGACTGATTTTTTCTAAAGTCTGAAGATTTTAATGGAGTGAGACGAATTACCCCACAAAACTATGCCATAATTCATATGTGAGTGGAACAAAGCAAAATATGAACTTCTCAGACCGTCAAGAGAAAAGCTGTCAAAAAGCAAATATACTCTTACACAGCTTCTTACTCAGTTCATCAATGTGTGCATGATAAATTCTGGTCAAAATTGAGTCCTAGTAGTTTGGCAGTACCATCGCCATTTTCAGTGGTTTCACTATTTGAGGTCGTAAACAAGACCTTCTGAGACTTGCTTTCATTTAATTTAAACTGATTCAACAGAGACGCATGTGGATTGGTATCGTCCCAAATTAGACAATTTTGTTTGTTCCCGTATCTGTTCATCCAGAAATTGGCTTCACCACTGAAGATGATTTTTCGATGAAAATTGGGGTCGATTGTCAACTGCTCCTATTCAGCGAACACAGGTCGTTCTTTATGTTCGTTTATCTTCAGTTCCTGGGTCAGTTGAATTTTGTACGGGTACAGGCCCAAGCCATGACGCAAAATATACCAAGTTGTGGTCTGCGACGTGACTGCTTCGGATCATCCTCCACATTCTCACAGAGAGCTGCGATGTTTTCGACAGATCTTACGTTTCATCTACGTTCGGGTGTTGGCCGATGGTTCATTGAACCCTTGGACTCCATACATTGGAGAAGATGTAAGGTACAAATTTATTTCTCTTTCCAATGAACGTTTATTCGAAGTTACGAAATTTCTCCTCTCAAGGTCACACATCAATAACTCCACATACGGTTACCGACCTTCAATAAATTAAGGTCAATGTATAGAGAATTGATTTACCATTTATATGAAATGTCACAAGACTGCCCTTTCCGTTTGAGAAAAATAGTTGGGAGCATCCTCGTGGCAAGGGATGTCACACCATTGCTTTTTTTACGCAAATTATTAAAAATAAATCGTTTCCACAAAAATTTGCTCCGACTCTGATAATTATCTTATCAATATAAATAACACTAATAATTATGTCACAAAATGCAATAAATTTCACATAAGTTCATCAGTATAATCAGAAGTCTATTGTTAAAGTACCATCCAGCAAAAGACCTTTAACCTTATTCTTGAAATTATAGATTGACAAGTTTTTGAAATCATCAGGGATACAATTGTAGATTTTAGCGATGTCATAGGAGAAGCAAGATCGGTAAAGCAAAGTGTTGTGCATGGGTACAGATAATTTCTGTCAAAACCAAACATTCACATTGTGCTCTTCAGAACGCCTCTGAATTCTTGAGTAGAGATATGAAGGTTTTTTGTGAGTAGAATTTTGTGATATAATACACAGCAATGCAAAATACGTCGTTCGTTCATAGGCAACCAGCCCAGTCCAGTAATGTAATTTGAGGTTGGAGTCCTTCTTTTAATACCACATAATATCAGTCGGGTGCAAGAGTTTTGGAGTCTTTGTAGGCGAGTTCCATCGGATTTTTTAATAGCCGGCCCATAAACAACATCGCAGTAATTTAGCTGTGATAAGACGAGTGACTTGCATAGGATAATTTTGCAAGCTTCATTTAGAATCTCTCTGTTGGAATAGATCAGTTTTAGGTTTACGAAAGCTTTTTTGATTATATGTGATATATGCCTGGAAAACGTGAGGGAGTCATCAAGAAACAGGCCTAATTTTTTTCCCAATTTGACAATTCGAGTGTTTCATTGCGAATGTGAAGGGAGATCAGGGGTGGGGATCTATTTTTGGTCGATTTTCTACCAAAAAGTATAGCTTTGGATTTGGTTGAATTGACGGACAAACATAATTTTTCTGATATATCGACAAGTCTCGCGAGATCCTCGTTAACTTCATTGCAGGCAGCAACAATACCTTTTTCATCAAAAGCGAGGTACAGCTGCGTGTCATCTGCATAGAAATGTGATGTCACATGTTTCAAATGTTCACAGAATTGAGAGGTGTGAATAGTGAAGAGTAGCGGTCCCAATATTAATCCCTGAAGTACACCAGACAAGGTTTCGATCGAGTCTGATGATGTAGAGTTCAGTAGAACTCTTTGTGTACGTTTATAGAGATTGGCAGCAATAAGTTGCTGCGATGATGAAGAGAAGCGTATATAGTGTAGAATAGCTAACAACAATTCATGATCAATCCTGTCGAAAGCTTTTGAGTAATCAAGAAGTACGAGAACACAAAGCTTTTGGCATCTATATATGAGAATATGTCATCCGTCACTTTGAGGAGAGCAGTGGCGCAGCTATGACTTGGACCGAAACGTGACTGGTGGTGTGGAAGAACATTGTGCATCAAGACGTGCTCGAAAATGTGTTCTTCAATTATTTTTTCAAGAACTTTTGACAGGGTACAGAGTATGCTTATAGGCTTCAGATCACTCATGCTTGTAACGTCATGTTTTTTCGGCAATGGGATAATATTTGAATTATTTCCAAACAGAAGGGAAAACAAATAAAACAAAATTTATTAGGCAGAAGTTAAAAATGTGAACGAAGCATGGCAAAATCAGAGAACAGCAATACAGAATCATCGTTAAAGAAATTTTGTCTGGACCAGAGGCCGTAGATTTGATAGAAAGTAACTTTTCTTGTACCTTCAATTCGTCAATAGGAGAGAACGAGAGCTGTCTAATATTCTCATCACCTGCTCACTCGTCATTGCTTTTTGGTAATTTTTTGGCCAAAAACAACACCTTATTCATGCAATAACCACCGTATTCACCAGATTTGTACCCTTGCGACTTTTTTCTGTTCCCAAGATTGGAGAGACCCATGAAAGGAAGGTGTTTTGTGGCGATTGAGGAAATAAAAACCGAATAACTGAGACTGATCAAGAACGTACCAAAAACTGCGTATCAGAACTGCTTCGAGGATTAGAAAAACGCTGGCACAAGTGTATTATATCTGAGAGGGACTACTTCGAAGGGAACAAAATATAAATTTAACGGACCTCGTATATACACAATTTAGAACATTCGAACTGATTCATTTGATATACGGTCAATACTTTCTTACCACTGGGAAATTATTTCTTCAAAACAGCAGGTACAAACACGTTGATTTGCGAATAATGTCGAAAGTATTCTAAGTTTCCGGAGAAGTTAATAATCAGCGACGCGAAGGAAATTATGGAAACGCCAAATAATAACAGAATGAATGAAAGTTCTCATTAAAATTTCAACATTCTCCCCCTAATAGGATGAGGTACTTGAGGAAAACATTTTGTGCTCAATTTCAGCCGTTTCGTGTCCGTGATGTTATTATGCTGAAAAAGCGTTTTTCATCAGGAGCTGATAAAGCACTCTTACATTTCTAAATGAATAAGGAAACATAATGTAGCTACACAGATCATTCGAGTCATTAACGACTGAATTGAATTTACAGATATATCATTTTATTGAAGTCATATAATTGAAGTACAGGATGAAGATTACTTCCAGGAAATGTTCAGGCTACTTTGGAATTTTGAATAAAGTGAGCCTCATTTCCTCGAAGAATATGCCCATATTTTTCTGCAAGCGTGTCAGCTTCATAGCGGTACGCATCTGTGATTTCACTTCTTCCTTAAATTGATGAATATTATGATTTTAAAACGGTAAAATTTCATTCAGATAAGAAGGAGTTATATAAGAAAAACATCCTTGAAATTTTGAAGTATGGTGCCTAGGGATGTTGAATGAGTTTATTCTCAAATTGGCCATATGTATATCAGAATGCCTGCTTAATAAACTATATAAATAACATCATACAAATCGCATGCAAGTAACTTCTGCTTGTTATATTGCGACAAAAAAATTGTAATACACCTAACAACAATACTCGATATGGGGGTAAATAAGAGTTTTAACTATCTGAGTTTCGTTTCTTCTGATAACTGATACTTGAATGTATATAGCGATTTGAGTTTGAAGAATGATACTTTGAAAATATTTGTCGCATGTTCATGGAAAGACAAAGAGTTATCTAGGGTTATGCCAAGATTTTTAGCACTGTCTACCCGGTCAATGTCTGCGTTATCGAGACTGAGTCTAAAGTTACACTGAGTTTCTACTATTTGTCTCTGAGACCCTATGCATAAGGCCAAAGTTTTATTTGGAGTGATTTTCAGTCCATGATTTTCCGAGTATAGGTGGTGGTTTATTTCTATAATGTAGAACAATAATGTATTGATTCAGCTCAAATAAGAATATCATTTACTTTGCAATTAAATCCATCCATTTGTGGTTTGAGAAAAGTATGTTCAAAGGGAATGTTGATAACCATTCTTGGATATCAGCTGTTGTTAGGTCTCCATTAATGCCTTGATAACTTGCAATATCCATGACTGTAACTGAAGGCTTTCCTAAATTTATTATTAGTTGGTATTCAAAACAATGCAGAAAATTTTGTTGGTTCATTTCTCCGTGGTAATCACAATTCCTTGTTTTTGAACGAATAATTAGGTCTGCTTCATGAGTAAACTAAGTACTGCATCAAGCATGAAGTACAATATATTTTGAAATGAAAAAAATCAGCTAGTTGTTTTTATTTTATGGTTGTACCACCTTGCACCACCAACCTTAGTCTTTTTGACACTTTTTACATTAAAATCTTGTCAGGATCGCCCAATGGTACCATCTTTGAATACAAACTGACGTAAAGTGTCTTTCTAAAATTACATGTAATCATGTTGAAAGTGTATACGTTTCATTGTAATACCAGGCAGTTCTATCAAACCACGACGTGGATCAGCATTTTCCAATTCATCTTCAGTTTTCAAATTGATATGTTTTCCCTAAATTATTGTTTTCATCAAATATTGTATATTTAATAAATCAATATAAAATACTAACTGGTTTTGTACATATCATAAATCACATTTTGAAGGGCAGTTTGATCGAAATCATCACTGGTTTCACCCGTTTTTGCTGTTTCGATGGATTGCTGAATACTTCACTTCTATTAAATTTAGTCGCAATACGGTTTACAGTAGTAATACACAACTTCAAGGCATCTGCAATCCTCTGAAATGAACAATCGACAAATATTTAATCTAACCCAACATTTATATATCAGTTAATGGAAGTAAAGATACTTCATTCTCACGTTATCTTTCTTTTAAAGACGGTACTATTTGTTGAGACTGTTTCGACAATGCTTTAGGCATATTGAATATACTCAGGACTTATCAAAAGAAATGATTAGTTTTGAAAAATAAACAAAGACTGACAATTTTCGAAATTTTTACGATTTGGCAACGTCTGAAATTTTAGTTGAGCAACTTACAAAATGAAATTTTGCTACTTCCATTGTTAAAATGCATTTCATTGCAAATTTTAACATTGTTATGTCGGATATACAAAATTACCAAAAATGCCGTCAAGAAAAAACCACGTGAATATCCAGTGAGTAGTATTGAAATGGTATAATACTTGGCATTGGATGAAACCATCCGAAAATTAAATTCCGAAAAGAAATTCAACTATTGAAGCAGAAAATCAATAATACCAAGAAATATGCATAGTAACATTTTTAAGAATCCTCCAGTGTGGTTATTCTACACAACAGTACGTAATTGCACAGTCATATCTCATTTTTACGGATATTGAGTATCATTATGTAGACTGCAATCTTCCCCAAGCGACCGTTGAAAGTGTTTGCAAATTATTCAACTTACTTGAGAACCAATCGGACATCTACGTAGGGAACGATAAATCAAACCTTGAATAAATGACAAGCGACAGTGACGTTGGAATCACAACTGGAGAGCGGGCAATTGACGAAAATGGTGGCGACAGAAGGATTATCAGCAAATTGAAATTCTGGGTTTTTATTTATCATTTGTGTTTGTTTCTTCGAACTGAATAATGTGAGAACATGTGGCATGTCCTGCCACAACTGATTTGTCGGTTTGTTCGAATCCACGATTTCTCTTGTCTTCAAAGAGCCGGGTACTTATACTTCTTTTTATGGTTCCAATGTAGACCATTCTGTAGCTACAAAGAATCCGGTATAACCTTGGATTTGCTCTCTCTCTTAGCCTGAATATTTTTTTAACGTTTTTTTAGAATTTCCTCAATCCGATCTATAACTTTTTTAACATAGAGTAGAAACACTTTTTCATTATCGAGCATAGCTGAAGTTACTTTGCCATTCTCCCTCCTGGGTCGTCACGCCTACTAAAATTCTATTAAGCTGTACCATTTGAAAATATTTTTAGGTGATTAAGTTATCCGGTATACTATTGGCTTAACAAATGCTTCGGCCTCCCTCAAACAATGTTTCAATTACGTTTTACTGGTGGTTTTAGTTTTCAATTATAAACCTCTCTGTGTGCTTTGGTTTCCCGTACCTTCTATGACCTAATATCGCATCTTAACCGACGCCAAGACTTTTGAAAAGATATAATGGGACTTTGTTTAGTTTTTGATCACCATCTAGTTATACCACATTAATATAAGGCCCATTTTTTTAATTTTTCATTAGAAAAGTTTGCAACCACCGAAATTTACTGCTGCCCATTACCTTACAATCCGTTCGCTCCTAAAAAAACAATAAAAATACGTCGAGGATAAGCAATTAGCTAATAGGGCGGTTATTTCTGCCGGGAATATTTCGCCAATTAACTATATAGTGTATTTGACTGGAATTGTCGTGTACAAGGATACCACGTCGAAGCTCTCTGGTATGTCTCCTGAACCCTAATTTCATATCGCTAGTCTTTTCGATGAAATGACCAATAATTGATGAAGGTCTTAGTGATAGGTCTTAGTGGCCGAAGGCTTTACAGAAAACGGCTCAGTGAAGCTATTCGGCTTACAGAAACAGACTTGTCTGTCCATCAGTACCACACCATCAGCGGCCATGGAGATACTTCTAGATCTACCTGCTCTCCACATTTTTCTGGAGAGAATGCTAGATGGACTGCATATAGACTTTGTGCACATTGTCAATTGCACAAATCAATTTAATGCAGAGTGCAATAGACTGTTGGTTGACACTGGAAGTTACAGCATTCTGGAAATGACCTCTGACTTTATGCCTCAAACTGTCAACTACGAACTGCCTTATAAACTACTGTTTCCGAGTAGAGAGGACTGGATCCACTGGGAGAAGGAAATATTAAGAGCAGATAGTTGTTGTTTCACAGATGGATGAAAAACACCTTTCGGGTCTGGTGCAGATGTTTTCAGTCGCAGACCCAGGTCAGAGATATCAACCTGCCTAGGAACCTATACGACTGTATTTCAAGCGGAAATTTACGCTACTAAATTGTGTGCAGAGATATTGGACGAATCTAGTCTCATACACAAATCAATGAAAATATTCTTGGATAAACAAGCGGCGTTGGAAGCTCTTGGTTCCTAAATTGGTAGCAAATTTTCAAAAACGACTCTCCTCGATAAAAAGACTTAATAGATTGTCTCTGATCTGGATTCCTGGCAATACTGAGCTGAAAGGCAGTGAGGCAGTGCTGACTTCCTTGCAAAGAAGAGTGCTGGAAGCAGCTATTCCGGACCAGAACCTATTATTGGCATCGCTTTAGTCTTTGCTAAACGAACATTGAACACCTGGATGTCAAGAAGATTTATGGACTTCTGGCAGAATCTTCCAGGATTGGCTCACTCCAAAGCGTTCATTCACCCTTCGATACCAAACAGTTGTTGGAGTACAGTAGGGATGAACTACGATGTCTAACAGACCTTCTTAAAGGTCACTGTCGTTTAAATCATCATATGCAGAGACTCGGAAAGTCGAAAGACAGTGTGTGTCGCCTCTGTTTGGAAAATAATGAAACAGCAGAGCACCTACTGGTGCTGGAAACTGAATCAGGTTTTTAGAGTTCGGCAGAGCCGTACCCTTATCATCTGACCTGAAAAACCATTCACCATACAAATGAATCGGCTTTGTTTAGAAGTTGGTTTATTTGGTCGAGTGTGAATAGGTGTTTGCCACAATAAACACTTGCGGGTTACGGTGGAGGGTTGAATATACCCACTCACTTCAGACCTAACCTAACCTAGTGGCACATTCTCTTCATGGATTTTTGGTAGGCCATGTACCTAATCTTGGTGAAAGGGCTTTTTTGGGTGTTTTTCGTGTTATCTTCAAGACTGAATGGAAGGATTAGACGTAAAAATAACGTATTCGTGACCCAGATCGAATGCTGTTTTGATCTGCCCCATGTGGCAGGATTGTGTTAGGTACTAGGCTGATGAGACTTATGGCAGGTAGAGACATTACTCTCTGATGATTACGAATTTCTTTTGGCTCCCGTTGCATCTGAAATATTACAATCAGGCGCTAGAATAAATTATTAATAAAACACAACAAATTCGTAAATTTGAATGAATTGTTATTTGGAAAAAATACCTCGAATGCGGAAACTTATTAATAATATGAACCACTTTTTAGTAACCTTCGTGGTGAAGTAATAAAGAAATCTTCATTGTTTCTGTGACAAAAATTTTAAATTCCAAGACTTTTTTTCAATTAATCAGTGTAATTTTTTTCTGTATGCATACTAAACTCAAAATCTTAAAATATACTGCTATCGATTTATGTTCCAAATGTAATACTGAACAATCACAAGTAAATGTTTTACAAATAAACGTTCACAAAAAATAATATATTAAGATCAAGTTTTTTGTGAGAAAATCTAGAGAGAAAGAGCCAATTGGTTGATGTATTAATGTTGCTTTTCCCTCTTTCGAAACACTCCTAAGAGAAACCACACTTATTCCAACTTTTTTTTGTAACGGCCTAATGAAAAGAAAGTTTCCTCGATCTCTCCCTTTCCGACTCTTCAAACTACAGGCCATAACAACTTGTCCCTTGTGATATATTTTTCCCGCTCGTTGGAATTTCCTGTTCGTATGAAGGACCGTTCCGTCACGAGGCAACGTTTCTTTCTCCCCACCCGGTAGCGCCGACTCTGTCGAGAACACCGTTTCTGCGATTTTGAATGATTCGAAAGACAACGGCAGGATAGTGTCTATGGGCCGCGTATTGCGGGGGCAGGAAGCAGGGGCCACCGCCCTAGCACCAGCTGTGCACGAGATCGATCTCGAAACGAAACTGGGTCCCACTGCCAAAGCAGTGGCAGGGCGCGTTCGGATTTCCGGAAGGGAGACATCTATGTGGAAGCGAGCAATTTGTGCGTTTGTTGCAATTCCAGTTTTGGATTGGATGAACAGAAACGTTTAGCAGATTTTACTTTCACTTGAAATATATTTATTTGAACGTTTGATATATTATGGAGATTCCTAAATAAGTAATACCCTTATGGGTAAACTTATTGATTTAAAGTATAGTCTATCCAGGAATATAGTAGTAGACTTTATTTTAGGATTCCTAATAAACAATATATAGTTACGCATATATGAATAATTTATATACGTATATAATTTTACAGTGCGTCATGTATTACAATTTGATATATTCTAATATTAACTTTTTGAATACTTTCAAGGAGTTTACATGTTTTATTTCATCAGGTAACTTACTAAAACTATGTAGACCTTTAAAGAACAATGAATTCATTCCACTATTATAGTTTATTTGGGATCTACAAAATGTA
>WOGN01003124.1:0-15688 GCA_015342105.1 Leptinotarsa texana
TTTTGGAAACCTACTATTGAGTAAATGAACCCTCTAATATTGAGGTAAGGCAAAAACAAACAATGAAAATAACTATTCGTCTCCCTGGTTGTGTTATGTGCTAAGATTCGAATAGTATAATTTTTAGGGTTCCAGTTTTGGATTTTCCATTTCCTTGAATGCACTTGAATGCAGATCACTTTCGATTTATTGTTCGACGTTAGATTGTCTGGGTGAAAAAGGAAAACTCTTCAAGTCCTACCAAGCTAAGATCCGAAGTATTGTCGTAGGATCGGTATTCGTGAGGACTATTTGGCCTATTTTTTTTATACAATAATGCAAGAAGGATACGTCCAGTAAGCGAGTATTTCTTCATTGTTTATCTATAATTTCTACCGCTGGGATTGCTGCTACGATACTACAAATGAGAAAAAAAAGCAAGAAATTCCAGTGCCGGCTCTTCCTTAAGTATAATTATATTATCACATGAATATATGAGACCATATTTTCTTATGTCATAATAATCATAGTTCTATTTTGTTAGCCAATTATAGCTATATTTGGAGATCATATATGAACTATATGTTGCGAGTTATCAACCAGAGTTATCAACTTCCATTGGTAAAATGATATCTAGTGAATCAATTATTTTTATTGAACATTAAGTGTTGATTATTTATGGTCGGTTGTTATTTATAATTGTCGATTATATTTCTTTCCCGTTTAAGTACGTTTCTTGGCGACACAAAACCGTATTAAACGGGTGGCGCCCCTTTATTCTATAAAACATTTCTCTAGAGTTTCCACGCCCACACCACTGAGTGAGCAGGCTGGTTTTGGTCAAGAAACAATAATTCAGCATGTCAGATATTTATAGAATCATTTTCATCTCATTGTAGATGAAAGTTCATATTGGAATTGCCCCCGTAACAACATCTCTGTATCTATATCCTGGACCCGGAAGTCACGCAAGTAGCTATAGCTGCCTACATGGTGATGTTAGATGATGCCTGGGAATGCTGGGTCTTCTAATTGAAACCACAAATGTGTGGTTTGCTCCTGCTGGTGACACCGTGCATATGTGATGTTTTTTTTATTCATTTTTGGTAACCAGTTGTTGTCCACCTTTGCAAGGTGATGAGGTGATGTACCTATCTTGGATTGCCTTCGAATCCAAGATAGGTACAAGTTATATCTTTCTCTTTGGTTTTGCCTTTTGCAAGCTGGCACCCAAATACCAGAATTAGTCAAGTAAACTAATGGTTTATTTGATTAATAGTAAATTATTCAGTAAAAGCTATTAATCAGACCTGTGTTGAACTTACACCCTCCCGTATCAAACTGAGCAGCCTATCATCAAAAGGTGTTGGCATCCCAAATTTTGAAATATTAAATTTGCCTTATCAAAATTTGGGGGGTTATAGGGTCTTGTTCAGAAACATTGAAGACCTTGGCTTATATCAAAGCGCGTTACTTTTTCTTTCCTCAGGTCGAGTGGGCTGAAGTCGGAAACTGAGGGGTTCATCATCACCTGCCAGGATGGTGCCTTAAACACCTCAGTCTACCATAGTCGCGTGATGGGTATATATCCATCGGCATAACGCGGCCCTAAGAGTGCTTTATTACCTCCTACGGTATTGACGATAGACTGGTGTTGCCCTACGCTGCGGGAATATTCAATCCGTTTCGGGGAACGTGAAGTACTGAATGTATTGGAACTATTTACTTCCCACCCTCAGGCTCATACTAGCTAATAAGCCTGATGTAGTCCTTCTCGACCACCAGATCCCGATGACATTTGTGGCGGAATCTTGAGCTCCTGGCAGGATGAATATTGTCTGAAAAGAGTAGGAAAAACTGATAAAATATCGAGATTTTCTCTTCGAACTCCGGAGACTGTATCCAGATCACTCTGTTAAAATGATTGTTTCGATAATTGGAGTCCTTGGTGGAATGATGCACTCTGATGGAAGGATAACTCACTACGTTTGCTCAGGGCACATGATACTTGGACCGATGATCACTTACCTCACCGTGTGGGGAGTGGCCGTCGGCTGATAATGTTGCTCCTGAATGTATCGGAGTTTCGAAGGATAGGGCGTGACCAGCGGATAATAATAATCATGACGGTTTGCCGCATCAGAGAAAATATTTCAACCGGACAAATGCATAAGGCTGACATTCTTAACTCATTGCATCTGCTTAGGGAATATGAATATCGGACCCAATGGTCACATACTCCACGGTATGGAAAGTGATCATTGGTCGGTGACAGGACCCGACCAGATCACGTTATTATAATGATTTTTTTGGAATATTCATTTCCCACCCTCAGTTTCATATGAGCTAATGAAATTGATGTATATTTTCTCGATTATAGGAGAAAAACGATATTCGTGGTAGAGTCTTCAGCTCCGAGTGCGACGAATGTCGTAGGAAATCAGATGAAATATTGAGATTTTCTCTTTGAAATCTTGACCAAAATATTTATGCTAATCGTTGAGATTACTTCCGAAACTTTCTGAAATTTTCATTTTGGAACGTTTAGGCAAAGGGTGTTTGACTATCGATGAATGAACTGACGAGAAGTTGCTCTAATGTTGGACATTGTGGATCTTCTGGGTCGATTGAAACATGAGTGAGGGGACGTTTATTCACCATATACTCAGCTTTTAAAAATGAGGTGTATAAAACTTCATCCCTTGGTGATGCTTCTGTGAGGGTTATATATCTTTTTTAGTGAGCGGATTATTCAACATAAATGTAAGGGAGTCGTCAACAAACGCCAGTCGCGAATTGTAGTTTCAGCCAGTTCACCTCGGGTTATTGATATCAATGAAGTCACTACGGGGCAGCTTCAGCTACCTGTGTGACATCCGGGTGCGGTATACGATAACGATAAATCAGTGGGTCGATTTGATTTAATCAAAAGCAGGGAAAATTCATGACGAAGCGTTTAGAGAATATGCAAACCCTCAACCCCGTGAGGAAATTCCAAAATACGTGAATGCCAATCGTCAGTTAAATCTGTTGTAATTTGTTTTTTATTTAACCAGCTGTCGCCCCCCTATGACAACTTTCGTCAGTCCTTAGGACTGACGATTTCTTACCTTTCAACGTGTGATTCTCAGCACCGGTTGCACGATGGAAAGTGAACAAAATTGATCGTCTAGCCTCGCGGCTTCAACCACTGGTTCTCACAGCGGTCGATTGAGTGGGTAGAGCAAACGTTAACCCGACCGTCTACCGTCCCACGTTATGGTTCTTCAAAGTTTTCAAAAAAGTCTGTTTGGACCTCTTCTCAAGGTCCTGGTTTTTAGCAAACTTGAGTTTTAAGTGCATCATCGTGAGCTAAAATACGAATTTTCATAATATAAGATCATAACAAAATAGAGTGGTTATAATTTGAATCATTGAAACTGTCATTGTAGACTCTACTGATGACACTGAGCAATGTTCTTCATTCAGTTATACTTTAAGACAGAAAATTATTTTGTAAGAATAGATATTCTTTAAAATTACTTTATAAAAGGTCGAAAACAAATAAATTTTGCAACACATTTGACACAAATTCAATAGCGCTATGAGTATTTGGTTTTCGTGGTGTGTGGTGTGCTGGAATAAAGTCGGTCGTTAGCCAGACGGTTCGACCTGAGTGCTTTGTTCACTCAGTCAATCGGCCGGTGTGTAAGTCGATGGTTCAAGCCGCAGGCAGAACGCTCAATTTTCACTGGATATCGTCCCAGTTGTGTTAGGAATCACACGTTAAAAGGTAAGACCTCGTTAGTCACAAGTTTCGACTTCTGAGGGTTGTCGTTCGTATGGGTGTGATAGCCGGCTAACGGAAAAAACATAAATTTCAAACATATTTTTCAAAGTATTGTCAAAGTAAGAAGTTATACTACAGTATAAAAATTTACCATTGCTCAACATCATACGTTTGGAATTGCTGCATGGGACATTCGGAAATGGTAGGGGGTAGACCGTCAGTAAATTTGTGGCAAAGTTTTCTATTTTAAAGTATTAAGAATATTAAACAAACAGAAATTTTCGAAATTCTGTTTTCGCCTTTATTTCTATTTGGAAATTGTGAATACGGACCTGTAGCAATTTTTGGATCGCTAATGGTTATTTCAATTTTCATTAAAGGAATTCTATTCTTCTCGATATTTCTGAGATTTTTGCTGTTAATAATTAAGTTTGACCCCCTCCTCTGACAAACCGATCTGAAATTTTAAACACATACACACATTTAGTTTCGATGATTATACAGGTTTGTATCATTGTAAACCCAGAATAGCGGACTGCATATTGTTTCACAACTTCCTTAATATGGGTATCCAATGACGGCTCGACTAGTAAAAGAGTGATACACTTTGAAAAAGATGCAAATTCAAAATGGCCAAGCTATAAAAAGACAAATTACATATTTTTCACAACTAACTCAATATGAGCTTGACTGGGCTTGACTAGTAGAATAGTAGTACATTTTGAAAAAGATTCAAACTCAAGATGGCCGCAACTACAAAATGGCGGAATACATATTTTTATCAACTATCTCCTTATGGGTATCAAATAACAGGGCTTGACCACTAGAATAGTAATACACTTTGAAACAGATACAAATTCAAGATGGCCGCAACTATAAAATGCCGCATTACATATTACTTTGTAATACTGAGGCACTAAATGAACTGAACAGAATGAGAAAAATTGAGTAATCAAATTAGAAAATAGAAACTTGAAAATGAAATGAGTAAAAAAATGTTATAATGAACGGTTTTATTGAAAAAACAGATAATAATAATGTAGATAATGTACTATAAACTAAAAAGTAATCCAAAAATCCTAGGTAGCTGTCATAATACCTCTCTCCTCAGCTATCTACGGTATTGATCAGATAAAAAATAATTTCTGAGAGTTTTGCTGTTATTAATTAAGTTTGACCCCCTCCTGTTGACAGACCGATCTAAAATTTGAAACGGACACACATTTAGTTTCGATGACAATAGTCTTTTGTATCATTGTAAACCCAGAATAGCGGAACGTATATTGTTTCACAACTTCCTTAATATGGGTATCAAATGACGGCTCGACTAGTAGAAGAGTGGTACAATTTGAAAAAGATGCAAATTCAAAATGGCCGAGTTACAAAAAGACGAATTACATATTTTTCATAACTAACTCAATTTGTGCTTGACTGGATAATGTGCTTGACTGAATAATAGTACATTTTGAAAATGATGCAAACTCAAGATGGCCGCAGCTACAAAATGACGGATTACATATTTTTATCAACTTCCTCCATATGGGTATCAAATCACAGGGCTTGACCAGTAGAAAAGTAGTACACTTTGAAGAAGAAACAAATTCAAGATGGCCGCAGCTGTAAAATGGCGCATTACATATCAACTTGCAATACTCAGATACTAAATGAACTGAACAGAATGAGAAAAATCGAGTAACCAGATTAGAAAACATAAACTTTTAAATTGAAATGATTAAAAAAATGTTATATTGAACAGTTTTATTTAAAAAACAGATAATAAATAAATGAATAATGTACTGGAAACTAAAAAATAATCCAAAAATCCTAGGTAGCAGTCATAACACCAATCTCCTCAGCTATCTACGGTATTGATCAGATAAAAAATAATTAAATTGTTGGGCATAGTATTCACATATTTACTGAGGTTACGCTACGCCCAACGATTTTATTATCTTTTTATCCATCAGTACCGCAGATTCCTGAGGAGAGTGGAGGAATGACTACTACCTAGGACCTTCCAAATAATTTTTTAATTTTTAGTAGATTATGTAGATTATCTACATCATTATTATCTTTTTTTTTATCAATAAAACCGTTCAACATATTATTTTTACTTATCATTTCATTATACCACTGTTCGAATGAAATATGTGTGGTTTTCCCATGTATTGCAACCTTTAGAAGTTCTGATCATGTTTCAATTTTACGACGTTTTCAAACATCTTGAGAACCATAGGTATTAACATCTTGAACAAGTCGATTATTCAAAGTAATACGTGTGACTTGAAAAACGAGTTCGTGTTTAAACAAAAATTCTGGAAGGAAAAGTTATACATATTCCAAAAACCAATAATAGACATTCTGGCATGTTTTTAATTTCTGACATATCAACATTATTATTAGTAAACATCTCAATAACAATTTGAAGAAATATATGAGTGACCCTGGGCTGCAAATTACATTGTTGTAAAAATGGGTATTTATGTTTCTGTGTGTGTAGAAAGTAACAGACACTCAGCAATCACTAACTGAGTATACACATTTGATATCCCTCTACAAAAACATTTATATTGTGAGGCAAAAAAAATTCAACAATATATTTTTTTGCTCTGTATCTTTTCATTCTGTAGTTGAGCTTGCCATATATTTAATTACTTTCAGTATTTTCCTTTTCAGGATAAATATTTTGAGCTATACTTTGATCTTCGTATTTTTTCAAAATTATATGTATTTCTCGAAAAAAATACGAAACTTTTTCTGAGACCGGTACTATTCTTCATAACAATAATGAGCAACCTGAATAACATTCATAAACATTCAATGAACCAGTACATCTTCTCACTTCAACAATCTTATATTCCATTATTCAATTCAGAAAACTGAAGAAGGAAAACTTTACTGTCGATCCAGCAATATCTCAAATTTAAGTATCACCGTCATCAGCATGGTCTCCATCTAATTGCCGTTCACCCCTTTGACTTTAACAAAGTATAACACACAAAACTTCACTAATCCGATTCTCCGTCTACCTCGGATATAACCTCAATAATTTAGCAATTTACGGCTACCGTATAATATGGAGGCACTAATGAATGTTTGTACAGAAAGCAACACCAATAAATTTCACTTCCGAAACTTACAATAGCCCCAATTAAGAGTATCTGATAGTTGGTTAGTAATGTTATGGTAATGCCTAATCCACCCTAATCTGGGTGTATATCTTTCACTCAACTATTCATGAGTAATCCCTTCTTTAAAGATCATAAAGAGGAGCGTGCATTTATACTATAGAAGTAAGCTAGGCTTATGTTTTTTCCGCTGGCACCCCATTCCATTAGCATGAGAACCGCAAGGTGCATCATACTGTCATATGCCCTCCGATACTTGTTCAAACAAACCGAACTGTTTCTCGTCATGTGGTTGACCATTGTGTTGATATTTGATGATTTTTAAGTCATAAAATGTGTAACAGATGTTGAGAATGTGTTGTTCTATTTGAGTTTTGTTCATTTGACACAGTTTTTGTTCGTATATTTGCATTCCTACTCCTGAAACAGTTGCACTTCCTGATTATAATATAATACATTCTCTCAATTCAGTCTCACAATTGATTTCTGCCATATAATGATAATAATAATGATGATGATGATGATAACGCTTTCACGCATACTCTTTGATCGACTCATCTGACTGGAAGTGAAGGAGGGAGGGAGGACCTTAGACAGTCCCTAAGAATGTAATGTGAAAGTTTGATTTTGTTCTCATACGTGAACCTGGATCTATGAGTGAAAGGTAATAGAATTGGGGGAGATCCGGAGGTAGTTAATTCATGGTAAAAGACCTATGGAAATCGTTAGTACGATTATTATAAAATGCCATTATCGTACTGTCGTACTGAAAAATCTTAAAGCTGATGAGTTTGCCCTTGACAAACTGACTTTAAATCAGAAAAGTAATTTATTTTGGAAAATAATCGACACTAGTGATAATTGTCTCGTCTCTCATAATTACGAGCATACAAGATCAATATTCAATTCATCTCCCAAATCTACCACTCTCCACCTCATCGGCTTTTACAAGGCTGGGGCACTTTCACTGCAGCGATAATAGTCTGTCCGAATGTTCAGAGTGGAATGATTTAAATTTATATTGGGGGTCAAACGCAATCTGCTTAATGGATTTGATACACGAATTATTCTATAGTCATTAATTCAACTCTTCAATTGTTAGAAAGGGTGCTGTTTAGCAGAGCGTTCTAAATTATATAGAGTCATACAATCTGATACTGATAAAATTGTGAGCTCGACAGTGTAACCACTTCTTCTGTCTTCACTCATGAAATAATTTTCTGAAATTTGAATAAAGACAAAACATTTTTTTATAGTACCACAATCATATACTATGAGGATCACAAGCACTAGCTGAATAATTTGAGGGATTTCGGAAATTATTAACAGCATTCTTGTTCATTCCAATAACATACGAAATTACAATCCATGACAATAGATAGGTAGATAGATTTATTTGATCATGTTAAATGAAAATTACATTTATGACAAGTCAGGAAACAATGGTACAAAGTTGTGTAAAAATAAAAAAGACTGTAAAATTTGTGATGGTTCAGCACAACATCTAAAACATGAAAATATTGAAATCATTTCGTATATGTAGAGTTTATATAATCTTTCAAATTATAAAAACAGTTTTTATAATATATTTTTTCACCCTCCTCTTGAATACATTCATGCACAACAATACTAGATCAGAAGGCAAAACATTGTAGAGTTTAATATTCAGCGAATTACGCACTGTCATTTCTAGCTTGACCGGGGGTTGTATCAGTTTTTGTGCATTTCTGGTAGTGTAATTGTGGTAGTCTGAATGGGAAAAATATTTATTTTTAATCGTAAGAATCCGAATCAGTGTGTGGTTGATGAAAATACAAGACAATGGCATGATTTTGAATTTTACAAAAAGTGGGACACCTGGTATAATCCTGAGAACCTTTTTTTGCATATAAACTACTCTGAGAGCATAGGAAGACCTACCCCATAGAAGTATGTTTGGTGAGTGTGGAATAGTGAATGATAGGAGGTTATTAGTGTTTGGGTGCTCAAAACTTTCATCAGCCTACGAAGTAGGTATCAACCATCTTCAAATAATAGATAAAGTTGGCTGGATAGTTTTTTACACAACATTTCAATGTGATTTTCCCATATGAGTGAATCATCGACAGTTATGCCAAGAAGTTTAACATGCTTGTTATTTGTTAAGGGAGTATTTGATGTTATAATAATATTTTGGATTTCATTCCTATTTAGCTTGAACTTGTTTCGTGAGAACCATTTTTCCGCCCTTTCTTTCAGTTCTTGGTTTACTTTTAATATAACGTCAATATCAGAACTTTCATAGTATCGTCTGCAAAGCAAATTATTGTTTTGGGAAGTATATAGTTAAAAATGTCATTTATGTAGATAACAATTAGTGTAGGTCCCAGAACAGACCCCTGAGGGATGCCATGAGACATAATGTTTGTATCTGACAGAGTACCATCCAAATAAACTGCTTGTTTCCTTGAAGAGAGATAGGATATAAAGAAATTCAAAGAAGTTTCTCGGATTCCATAGTACTCAAGTGTGTACTCAAGTAACGGCCGAATCAATCAGAAAATTATATCAGTTCATTTTGATCAACAAAGTTCAACGTCGAGAGACGGTACTTTTGTTTTGGAATGGTAAAACATATACTTTTTCTTCAAATATAAAGAAAAATACTTCGGTTGTATAATTAAGTAAGTGACGGTGATGATTACAGATATTTGGGAAGAGTACTTTCCATGATATAGAAATGCTTTCAAAGAAAAACATGTTGGAGAGTCTATTAATTTTGAATTACTTAACAAAAGATATCTGAGCTGTGTAACGCTCACACAGAAAGCGTCAGGAAAACGTTAATTTTATCGAGCTCTATGAAGTTTTGTGAAAGATGGAAGCAATTAAGTTTCGAGAGAAACCTGCCCCATGAAAGAGTCGTCATAACAAATGCGTGGTCTAATTTGTTCAACTGAAATTAATTGACTCTGTCACACTCGAGATTGTTCTTTTGTCTTGAAGTAATTCTGCCGCAGAAATCATACTAATTTAACTGGAGAAAACCACCAGACGGGTGGTTTGGAATGATTTCATGTGGATAGGTGGAAAGTTGATTTTAGAAATACTTTCTTTCTTCGACATCGACATCTTCTTCGACATCGAAGTCGCAAAAAATAATCTGCCTTCTGGAAATAACTAGCCAATATTTGTTGGATATTCATATTAACACTAATTGATACAATATTTTCACTTCAAGGATTTTACGAAAACTACCATGAATAATTATTATATCATATCCAGTAACTGAACCGACTTCCAGCTCATCGGGCAACCACTCGATGGACTGTCGGTGATTTGAGGCCGCAATAATCGCGAAATGAGTTGGGTTTTTTTATAAATGAGATAAAAATGTGAAAAAATTGAAAGACCCCCGATACATAGTTTTACAGCAATGAAACGCTTCTTCAGAACAGCGTTGAACTGACAGATGAAATTAACATCTGAGTATATTTATTCTCGAATTATACCTGTACTGTATCCAGATATCATGATCGTGGCAGAGTCATTTACGTTACTCTGTTCACATATTACGATGTACTTTCTTTCTGAAATTTTCCGATATATAGGAAATAAAATTCAATTCGAAAATTGATGTATTCATCTGAGAATATTTCATGAAATAATCTTTTATGAATATCACTAAACCAACACCTTTTCTCAGATGAATATCCATTTTGTTAAAACACACGTTAAAAGGTAGGACCTCGTTAATCTTCAGCTCGCACAAGTTTAGACTTCTGAGGGTTGTCGTTTGTAGGATTGCGACAGCTGATTAACGGAAAAACATATTTTTTTAAAAAAAACTTCGTTTTTTTAGCAATCCCAATCGAACAACCAGCAATAGATAAAACTACTTGTCGTACGGGCTCATGATTGTATCATTCTGTTTGCTCACTAAGTAACATTTTGGAGTCTAATGGCATTAACATTATGATAAAAACGCAAAACAGAGTCAGCGTAACACTGCTTTTTAATATAGATTCCGCAGTAACAAATATATATCATGAAAAATTTATGTTATTTTTCTCTTTACACCTAAAAAATTTTGATAAACTCAAACACTATACCATCAGAGGCTTTTAAAAAATTTAGTAGAGTTTGATAAATGGACAATCATCTAAAATTTGAAAACAGAATTACCAATTTTTGGGAAAGAAAAAAAATTATAACCCCTTCAATTCAGAATTACCAAATTCTTGCAAAAATTTGAATTTCAAACAAAGTTCATGAGATCACCTCATTAACCGATACTTAATGAAAATTCATAACTTGTTCAAGAGGCACTTCATTGTAGATTTTTACTGAACAGATTACATAACCGCAACACGTGTTTCACTATGCAATAGCTTCCTCAGACGTGTTCATGATAAGTATATAAAAATAACAATTTTAAATCATATGACCTTCTACCTACTCATTGACAATGACTTATAATTTCATCCAATCTGAGTTTAGGCAGAAACTAATTATATATTTTTAAACATCATAAAAGAAAAATTACCAACTCATTAAATTAATGAATGACAAAAACCTGAGTTGAATTCTATTCAGTTATACACTACATTTTAAGAATTTTCAAATCTGGTAATTTCCAAGCACTTCAGATGATTGAGTTGCAAATCTTTCTCTTTCGAATGTAACACGCCATAGTCGTGATTGAACTCATGACCTTCTGCCAAAGTATGATTTGCAAGTATGAAACCGGTCTTGTTCTTCATATTCAAGAAACTACTCCTATACCCTTTTATTCCTTAAGAAAATGTTCTTTCTGTTCGGCCAATGAAAAGTTTCGGGCTAGAACCACAAATCAACTCATATAGGTACTCCTGATGCATTCGACATTGAAGTCTAATCATCATTGTCTTCAATGAACTTGCTACGTCCAAGTTTTTCTTTTTCAAAAAGTGAGAGTTATTATTGGTAGGTTGGCCAAAGTATGTCATTGTCCTACGACGGTGGGATGGACCTGTAAATGGCTTTTTTTCGTAGTGTATTGAAAAATGGAGTCAATGATATTTACCTCGTAACGGTTGCTGACAGCAATTCGTTTGAGAAATTTCATTTCTCTCCCAAGTAGCAGTGTTCCTGGGACTTGAATGACTTTAAAATAGCTCGGCTGCTATAGTAGCTACTTTCGTCTGAGAGAAATATTTGTTGATCAGTAACAGATCCATCCCGTGAACAACCCATGTACTAACACTCGAACAGAACACAAAGTAAGTCTGATAACTGTATCTAGGAGAGGTACCAGATCCTGCACTGTAGGAACATTAGAAGAGATGAATTTTTCGAAATTATATTTTAAAATATTCGTTTTTCAATACGTAGCCATCAGACTTATTTTGATAACGCTTGATTGGAAACATACGCGAGAAAAGAGTTGGAGTTCTGGTCTGTAGGAGCAATATTTGTGTCTGATTTGTCAGACACAAATGTAAATAATGCCTCTAAGATTTTTGTCTAGCGGACACCATGTGAATGAATGCATGTCTTATATCGGTGAAACCAGAAAAAACTAATCATCCGAATTCACCAACATAAAGAATAGCCACAACGAATTCCCTTGTTTGAAAAACCACTTGGTGCACTGGACTATTCGGTGTCAACTCTTGAGATAAAAAAATATAGTACAACCTTTTTTATAAAATCTACAGGGTAATTTCGTTTTCATAAGAATAGAATTGTATGATATGTAACCTAATCAGGCCAACAATAAAAGCAGTGAATGTATCGAAAATAAATGTAGCGTTCTCTACAAAGCAATTAGCTGAACTAGAGACAGAAAGCAAAGTATTCGTAATCCAATAGTGTTTTTGACACACCAATGCACTGCTGAACTTGACCATCCTCAAAGAACAAGCCTAAATAAGTACTCTACTTACTCAATCATCATCTCTATTCCACGAACGAAGTTTCTAATCTTCAAAGAGTTGAAAATGTATTTATAAGTTAGACATTGATAAAATCTCTACTTCTCAAAATAACATGACGAAATTCAGTAAATTATGTAAAGTCACTTATTCAGTGTGAGTTATGGAATTAGGTAACATTTTACTAGCAAGCTACAGCTGAATTGCACGTATGGAGGTCTGTGATTGAAACTGGACAAAATCCCTTTGAAAAAAATTTGAATATTACGATTTCCTCTAAACGAATTCACATTCCGCGATTAGACGTTTACGTGCGTCTTGTTAACTCACCCCTACATTTTCAGACGAATTATGCATTCCTTCTCACTCAGTGGGAATAGGATTAGGATACTTTGAAGTATCTGCATTTCATTCACGTAAACATAAATTTGGAGTCACATCTGTCGTATTGCATTATATGACACTTTTATACGTACTCCTCTCGATCAAATAATGCAAGACCCTAATACTAGTTTTTCAAGTAATGAAAATATAAACACTGAATATGTGCTTCCTCACACATATTTACATGATGCGTGGGGAATGTATTTGCCGTTCGTTATGGTACATCTGTTACCCATTCTGTATAATTTTTTATTTTTGTTTGAGGGAAATGAACTTCATAAGCGTTTTTCATAATTGCAATTGATATTTTCAATTTTCCATTTTATTTCCTTAAAATAAAAAAGTAGTCAAAAAATTAATACTAATGGAAAACATTAATTAGATTGAACTCAATAGTTTGTTTCAAACACGTACACTTTCTCCACTTCAATATTTTTGTCGACGTGCGTTCCACCAACCAAGTTGGCGTATTTCGGAGATGAAGAGAACCAGATCGTAACTCTAAAATTGCCTCTATTTCCGGTATACAACAATGATTTCGGATAGAAATTTTCTCCTGAAAGTTTTCGCTAATTTCCGAATCTTATGAGGGACATAGCTGAAAGCAATGGGTATTCATCAATATTATTAGACGAAGTGATTATGAAACATGAATTCAGGGAGAATATTCGTTTTGGTTTCGTCATATTCCAGTATAAAAGTAAACATCTTGATGGAAACAGAAAATGCTTATTTTTCATGATTTTTCATCTCAATTTCAGAAAATTAAGATCTGGTATATCATTTCCTATGAGTGAAGATAATCTCTTGCAAGATTTTCTAGTATTTGTCGACCTCGTAGCAACTTCGGGAACCTCCCTCAATGTCGGACCAAATTTCAAGTTCATCAAGTGTAAATCTTGACAATACGGCGTCGATTTATTCAGCATTCATTTTTGATATATCTACTTTGCAGATACCGCTACTACTAATAGCTACTGGGTGAAGTTCAGAATCGTGGGTAGATTTTTATATGTTATTGATGGTATTCCCGCCCACATTTCAGGATTCAAAGACGATAGTATTCAGCCTTCCGAACAAAATTGAGAAAAAAATGGTGTGCTACAATTGCCACATTTATTGGTCTGAGACGCATGTCAAAATATGTTCCGGCCTGTGACAGATGTGTGTCGAAAATTCTAGATTCATTTCTGAAGATGAAAAGATTCAGGTCGCGGAGTAGGCCTCCTCCATCAGCCCTGCAAATATTTCATCAGAATTGTATTTAATGATATGGGAATTTTCAGGATTATTTGCATAAACTGTGCAGCAACTTCTGAGTTACTAGTCCAAAGTTATAAAATTTGCTGCGGTTTGTTGGAAAAATGTATGTAGTGCATGTTGATATGGATGGGTATTTGAAAATGTTGGTCATTTCCACCACAACAAAATTGTTGTCAAAACAGATAGAGAGACAGGAAATCTATGGTGAATGTATACGACGGTTTCCTATATGTAGCAGAGCCGTGTTGAAATTAATCGAGTCCCAGACACTTTGCTCTCTGAGTAGGATCTTTCCTGTACTGAAGAGAGGTAATACCTCGAAACCGCAGTTTGTAGGTGATCTACTTGAATCCTGCAGCTGAATGAAGGAGAAACATCCGCAAGATTCGCCTCTTTGAGAAATCTTGCATGAACGTCTGTCGGATATAATGCAATATCCAGCGTGGTATTAGCCGGGAAAGTAGTTGTTTTTCGACTGACGTTTACCATACCCTACTGTGTAGGTAGGTTTGTACTTGCTTGACGTTTGCATTATTTGCCAATTTTGTGAATGGTTTTACCTCTAGAGGCTTTATGACGATGGTGCGATGAATTTAATGACAGTAATTTTAGAAAAAATATTCAACCATCTGTAATGGTATTGAAGTGAGAACTCCTTATAAAGGCAACTTTTCAACGACCTGATAATTCGTTCCGCAATTGCTGCTTTTCTTTGTGCTGAATGTTGAGTAATGATTAATATGGTGTTCCATCATTAACGATGATTATAGAACTCAGTATCATGATCAGATTGTAAGATCCTCGGGATATGCTTTGCATCTTCCTACACACTCGCCATAGCTGCAGTAACTGAAACAGCAGTTTTATTTTTTAATGGTTTTGCCATACTTGACATACTTTGAGTAACAGTTGATTACTATGAGGAGAATGTACCTATGACTATGATTTTAATAGCAGATTACAGCCAGTTCTGGGCCTCACTCTTTTTTGTTGTTTAGTGAAGTCAAGGAGATGTGACCTTGAAGTGTTTGGTGGATCGTTCAGAATTTTTTTTTCATATGAGATTTTGTGTGGGTGTGTGTGTGATATGGTGACGTAATTACATTTGATTGGTGTGTAGTGTGTGTGTGTGTGTGTGTGTGTGTGTGTGTGCGCGTGTGCGCGTGTGCGCGTGTGCGTGTGCATGTGCGTGTGCGTGTGCGTGTGCGGGTGCGTGTGCATGTACGGGTGCGTGTGCGTGTGCGTGTGCGTGTGCGTGTGCGTGTGTGTGT
>WOGN01003125.1:0-15687 GCA_015342105.1 Leptinotarsa texana
GAAAATAGCCAAGTGATTGAAACTTTGCACCAGTCATGTTAAAATTTTTATAGCACATTTTTAATTTCTCTCTAAAAATGTCCGTATGAGTAAAAATGTATCAGAAAAGTAAAACTCCATGACGAGTTTGTTATGTATACATGAATTGATGACAATTAACGGAACTTATTTTTTAAAATAAAGGGGATATCTGTCAAAAATAAGCAAAACGTTAACTTTATCCTAGTTGCATAAAATTTGGAATATGGATATAAAATTGCCGTAGACACAACTTTCTCAAGTAACTTTTTGTTAAATTCGATCTAGAAATGCACTTTCTCAATTAAAAAAAAAAGTTGAATTTGACAAACACTGAACGTCAGTGAGTTGCAGTTGGCCGCATAATTTCAAGTTAAATTTAAAGCACAAATAAGTGCCGAAGTTAAACTTCATTGAAACTTATCGAACAAAAGTTTCCCATATGGTGCGCACTTTAATGGTGACACTCTATATATAACAATCTGTTACACTGTTTGAGAGAAATCTCTGTACACCATATTTTTTGAAGTAGCTTTACGATGATACTCACTTTCTTCTATTGTGATAAATGTTTGCATTTGTAGACTTGTTTTATGTACTAGAATACTATAAGCAAATTTAATTATACATATATTAATTTTAGATTATAATAAGCTATGTAAACAAGAATATTTTTATGATGATGCTCAGTGGGAAATTTTGTCAACTTGTGTTATATAGAATACTATTGTCAAATTTAATTATATACTCACTTTACATTATAGAAAGCTTTGCCAATAAAAATAAACACTAAAGTATATTGATTGATTATTATATTATCTAATAGTGACTAAATATTACACCTACTGTAATTGATTAAAGAATACCGAGTGGTGTTTATAGAATATTGTTTCAGAGGGGACCACATTTGTTCATATAAAATTCGTATCAAAAACATTTTTTAGGTTCATGTACTATTAATCAAATTTAATTTTTTTATATTATTTACTAGAATAGATTATTTTCTTGATAACGATCTGAAAAAATGTGTTTGAAAATATTAAATCTGTATGTCTGTTTAAAAATTTGTTTTTCAGTTAATCAGCTGTCGCCCTCATACGAACGACAACTCTCAGAAGTTGAGAAATTTGTGCGAGATAAGGACTATCTAGGTCTTACCTTTTAACGTATGATTTCTAACATGATTGCAGAATCATCCCAGCTTCAACCAGATAAATTATCTCGAGAAAAATATCTGGTCGAGGCGGGAATCGAACCCACGGCCTTTCGTTCGTGAGTCGGGCGCACTACCACCGCGGCAAATTCCACAAATATTTTGTGCTTGAGTGCAAAGATGAAATATTTATACATTTTATAAAATTTCCGGGAATTGCAGAACCTTAGACTCCCTACCTATACAAGGTGTCCCAAAATTCAGTCAATAGGTATGCTCTATCTCCATTAATTGTAAATTAGGAAAAATTAAACAAAAATGGTATCGAAAGACTTCAGAATAGCCTTCTGAGATCATATTTGAAACCCCTGTAACCATGACAATTTCCGAAAAACTGTATCCAACTTTGCTTTTTTTCCAGATTAAAATAGGGTTCACGTTCTATAACAAAGTATTTGCCGTTGACTCCTAATGAATATGTTATGCTTCTATAAAAAAATTCGAAGGATTCTAATTTTGGTATATGCTGAAATCAATCCACATGTTTCATTAGTCCAGTCTGTGGAATTAATGACTTAATCAATTAAATAGAGAACATAATTCTACCAGACAACGCAAAATTACTATCCTTTGATGTGCAGAATATAATAGAATTAATAGATAGAGTTAATAGAGAGTTAACCCAGTTATAAACCAAGAATTTATTGACCCTCTCTCGTTATGTCTCAAACGAAATTATTTTCAATTCTACAACAATATTGATTCCCCTTCAAGAGTTTCAATTATAGGAAATCTGTTGAGTGTGGAACGTGTCCTAAGTTATATATTGGTCAAACTGGCAGATCATTTGGAAATTGAATCCAGAACCATCATATGAGCTATGTAAATAAGAAAACAAGTTCAACATAGTCGAATATCTTTAATGAAGAGTTCGAAATAATACACATAGAAAATAAAGGTTTCAAACTGAATCACTTGGAAGCAATGGAAATTAATGAACTTAAAAATTCAAACATTCTAATGAATGATTAACTGGATTTGAATAAATCACCATTATTGAACTTTTTTTCTTAAAAAACCAAGGAAGTATTATTATTGATGTAGAAGCGAGGTATTATGCTTCAGGTAATCATAATTGAAGGGGTACCTCAGGTATATAAAAATTGTAGAGGTTTAGGAGGTAGTTCCAATTATAGTTACCTGTGGTATATAAGATTTGTGGAGATCAAATCTTAAGGTGTAGTTTACGTAACCAAATGTTTCAGTTCGAGTGTTAGCAACAGCAGTTTGGATTAGTAAAACCACACAAACAACGTTCAGAAAATTAAAAATAAAAACACTTTCAGTGTACGATTTTCATCTCATAGATTTTGAAGGATGACAAGAATCGGTATGGACTTTACAATGGATTCCTTATAGGGTCATATTTTTACACTGGTAGTATGATAGGAACACGATAATCAGATCTATGGCTGAACATCTTGTCCGAACTATAAGAACTATATTCCTTTGTCCGAACGACCAATCATGATAGGCAATATAAGCTCCTCCTCATATTATTTCCCAACATCTTCATGCTTCAAGTTTGTCGGAATTTTAAATCTACTCTATATACATGCCGTCAATCACGTTCACGAGAAGCCCTCTTCAAAACAACTACTTTCATATAATCATTGAAGGATTACTACAAAATATAGTATATGTTGTTTCGGAATAAGACACTTATTGCCTGTTCAGAACCAATCTAAATAACATTATAGGATAAAGCACTCAGTTAATTCATTGAATTACGACCTTATGTCACGATGAGTTGAATCTACTCATGGCATTGATGACAGTCATTCGCCATAGAAATAGTGTTTAAATTGTGTTGAGGATTAATATATGAATGTAAATTGAACCGAACTGTGCTTACCTTAAGAATTTTGGCGACTTGTTTCGAATAATGTAGGTTTCTCTAGTTTCACTTCCTGTTGAACAATATTGTTACTTTGAAGACATTTCACAGCAAAACCCCTCTCATGCATTACTTAATCAGCTTATCGAGCATTCGAGCAACTGATCTCTTCTATCACACTCCAGATCGTTTTTGACGTAATATCGTATTCGTGAGTTAAATAGTATAAATTGAGTACGAAGGTGAGAAAGATAAAAATAATAATAATAATAAAATGATAATAAGATATCATTCACATGATTACTACACAATATAGTATATGATAAAGATAACATTTCACTTACATGGAAAAAAGCGTCATCCCCAATGGTGGACAATCTGGAGGATAAAGTTACTTCTTTTAATGAACGATACATCTTTGTGAAAATTTTATTTTGAAATCAATTGCTTTCTTCTTTTCTTCGAAAGATTCTCACATTTTTACTTTCTGACTGTCATTATTGAAGATATGCTATCAATTTCTCGCTCATTGAAGCAGAAGCTTATGGTTATGTTACTATGGTAACAATTTAGCCAATTTGAAGCTCAACAGTAATTTTATCTCATCAGTTCGGACTTTCATTGTCTAATCTAATATAAAATGATTTGAAACCCTGAAAAAAACAATTACAAAATTGATAAGTTAACCAGAAGACGATTGTGGATACTAACAATCGAAACGTCGTGACATAACTTGGTTTGAAACCTCTTTAATTATTTTTAATAATTTGTTAATCTGTATTTTTTTCAGCTTTTATTAATATTTTAATTTAATTTGTTTGGTTGTAGCTTTGTATGTTAATTTTTTGTAAATTCAGTTTTTGTTTAATAAAATTGTTATTTTCGGTTAACCTTATTAATTTTGTAATTGTTTTTTCAGGGTTTCAAATCATTTTATATTAGATTAGACAATGGAAGTCCGAACTGATGAAATACACCACAAAACATTGTCAACCACCTTCAAACAAAAGTAATTTTATCGTTTATAAAAAGCATACAGATTTTTGGATACACATTTGTTTGAACATTGAAGAAAGACGGGGAAAAAAGCTTTCCCCCCATAAACCATTTTCTCCTTGAAATATTCTCTTTTCAATTTTAATGAAACTCATATGGCTGAGAATAACTAACCGAATGTCATCGTGACGGCGTCTTTTCGGTGACATAAATATTACAAAAGACACGAATGCTTGCTATCCAAAACGGTACTGATTAGGTAATGAGATAAGTGCCTTGTTTTCAAACTTCGAAGGAGGGGGAGGGTGATAGTAAGTAACATTTTAAAAAATACACATTACGTAACATTCCTGTGAATAATATATGTTTCAATTTCATAATGAATGTTTAGAGTAGAAATTGAATTGGAAAATATTTCAAAAGATGGTATGATCTGATGGCTTTTAATCGCTATTTGGTTTTGATCCCAAGCTGAGTTCTGGTCCGAAAGTTGTAGCATGCCCAGCATATTTATTGGGCTTGCAGATGGATCTCTTGAAACTGAAGCAAAGTCTCATCACGTCAGGAAATAACCCATCCAAATGTAATAATATTGTTTCTCACTCCGGTTGGTTTTGGTTCTGAAATTGCTTTTGGTTTTAATAGTTTTTTGAATGAAAATACTTTGAATGACAAGACGTGGTTTTTATGTTTGACAAGTATTCAAATTATATTCATTTTTGTCAACTATTCAAAAAATCTATAATAAATTAGTAGTAGATGAGAAAAATAAGTAAAACAAACATTTCAGTCTCATTGCGTCAGGAAATAACCCATCCAAATGTAATAATATTGTTTCCAACTCCGATTGGTTTTGATTTTGAAATTGCCTTTGGATTCAATAGTTTTTCGAATGGAAATTCTTTGAATGACAAGACGTGGTTTTTATGTTTGAAAAGTATTCAAAGTTTGTTTATTATTGTCTACTATTCAAAAAACCTCTAATAAATTTGTAGTAGATGGGAAAAATAAGTAAAACAAACATTTCAGATAAATACTCCGTAGGAACACTTCCTCCCAGTGAATAGCTCCTGTTCTTCAACTAATAAATAAGAATCCGTAAGAACACTTCTTTCTAGTGAAGAATTCCTGTTTTTCATTATTGGAAATTATTGGAAATTTTGTGTGATCAGGTAAATCAGTTGAATACAAAACTCTACTTTTGAGTCGTATTATTCCTTCGTCATCTAGAAAAGGTGATAATTTTAAGAGCTTGTTAGAGGATTCAATTTTTCTATCATTTTGAAGGTACTCAATTTCGTCATGAAAATGTTCCTTCTGAACATATTTTATCCATAAATTTTCGGCGATTTTTATTTCGTTAGGCATGAGTTCTTTGTTGAATGGCGATTTTTTTTCTTATATTACTGATAAATCTGGGCATTCAAGCCGTTGCACTCAACAACTTTAACCACGATGAAAATCTTGTTATATCTGGCAATACTTCCTTTAAATTTTCTTGGTTTCGGGAAGTAACACCAATAAACTTCCTCTTCACCTCAGAATTGTCGATCTTGTCAATACGGGTTCGTGGTCATTCCTCGCTTGGTCCCTTCAGGAAGTTGAAACCGTACTAGATTCCCAATAATGAAGATTATTTTGTTTTGTGGCTTCATTGGCAACATTTTCTTTCGTTGGTACCCAATTTCAACTCCATACATCAGTGGTTTCTATAATTTCAGACACCCTGTGTGCCACAAGCGATTTAGAAATTGTGGATTTTGATTTGATCCAGTCTATAACAATTTTAGAGTCTGTCCAATAGAATTTTTTTTCGATTCTAATGCTGTGATGTTCTTTAATGGTCACTGCGAGTCTGCTCCCTGAAACTGCAGCTTGAAGTTTTAGCCTAGGGATGGATATCTGTTGTTTTATTGGTGAAACTCTGGACTTCGCCATCACGAAACAAGTTTCAAAAGATTCTTTTTTGGTGAGACAGAAATAAGTAACAGAAGCTTAAGCCTGACCACTAGCTTCACAGAATACATGTAGTTGTATCTCTTGAGCATCGAATACATTCGAAACGTAACATCTTGGAATGGTTAAATTAGTCAATTTTTTTAATTTTTTCAATCCACTTTTTCCATTTGACCATCATATCTTCAATAAGTTTATCATCCCAGCACATTTTTGTTCGCCAAATATTATGGAGCAGAATTTTTGCCATGATTGTGAAGGTGCTCAAGAACCCAAATGGATAAGAGATAGTCATCACTGTTCTTAAGACATCTATTTTTTATAACAGGTGCTTTGGACAAGTCCTGAATATCATCGTCGTTCCATTTCATTGAAAAACCAAACTTGTCTTGATCAGGATTCCAAATTAAACTTAGAATCCTTTGAATGGGTAATGATGAATCTAAATCCATATCTTTTTAATTCAAACCTCGATGTTCATCTGGAATGGTTTTCAAGAGTTCCCTTGAGTTACCCGACCAATTTTGTATGATGAAACCTCCTCTTTCATGTACTTTAATTACACCATATGTGATTGTCTTAGCCTCTTCGAAACTGTCTAAATAATCGTCAATATAATGGCAATCTGTAATAGCTCTTACAGCTTCTGGGAAGTCTTCTCTGAATGCTATTGAGTTTCTTCTCATCACGAATTGGGCGGGAGTTGGAGACGAAACTGCTCCAAATATCATGGAATCCATCTCATATTCTTCAGGATTTTCTCCATATCTTCTTCTTTCCCTCCACAAAAAACGCTGTGCATTCCTATCTTTCTGTGTAATTTGGGCCCTATGTAATATTTCCTATATGTCTGCCGTTACTACTATATTTCTTTTGCCTGAATTTAAAAATTATTCACAAGTAGAGAGTTTAGCAAGTCTGGACCTTTCAAAAGAAAGTCGTTGAGGCTGGTACCACTGGATTCTCCTGCTGCATCAAATACAAAACATATTTTGTTAGGCTTATTTGGATTCATTACAGCAAAATGAGGCAATTTCCTCATTGGTTAATTTTCTGGCATATCCTTTTTCCAAGTATTCTAAAATCTTCATCTCATATTTAACAGCAAAGTTTTTGTTTTTGTCCATTTTTTTCTATATAGCTTTCAGCCGATTTACTGCAGTAAATTTACTATTTTGGAGTTTGAACTGATCACTCTTCCACGAAAGTCCACTTTCCCACTTGTTTAAATCAATCTCTCTAGTAGTTTCTTCCAAGATTGTTGTAGCCCAAATATCACCAGGATTTTGTGATTTCTTGTAATATTGCACTCCCAAACTGTCAATTTTGAAAAAATTATCAACAAGATCCTCTAAATCTTGCAAATGTTCACGCTGGTGGCTGGCAAAAATAGAATATTCTTCATCGACCCTGCCAAAATGACTTTTGTTGAGGTTGCCATGTATAACCCACCTATCCTAATTTGGATCTAGACTATATCGGATCATTTTTTCCTCCTTCATTAACTTCTCTGGCTATCATTAAACTGATATTGTCCTACCCAATGAGTATTTTTGGCTTTGCATTAACATGAGATGATAGTTTGACTTTTATTATATAATCCAATTTTTTGGATACATTTCTCACATCCACAGACTGTACAGGGAGAGACAAATTTTCAACGGTACGAACATTGCTCAAGTTATATGTGATACTCTCACTTAGACCACGTATTTTCAATGATATCTTCTTCGAATTATAATCTTCGGATGTAATTGAATTTGTCCTAAGTTTCACTTAGACCTGTTGCGCCTAATTCATCTGCCAGCGTAGAATCGATCATGGTAATGGTGGATGCTTCGTCAAAGATGGTATTAAATTTACCTCAGACAGATTAGATAAATTCAACAGGGGCAATCCTTAACAGTATTTCAGTCTTCTGGGAATAGTTGACATGATGATTAACTTGCTCTTCCACCTCAACTGAATTATCTTCCACTACTTTATGCAAAAGTGGGTTCTGCTTGAAAGCACAACCATCGATTTCACATTTTTTTTACTTCGACAAAATTTTGTGAGATGTGACGATTCAAAACAAGTAAAACACACTTTATTTTCTCTTGTCCACTCCCAACGTTTTTCAATATCAAGTTTTTTGAAAAATTTGCGTCTTTCAACTTTATGCCCATATTTTTATAAACTATTTTTTCTTGTAGACTGGTAGTAAAAACATACTTCTTCTTTCTGGCCTGTTCTGGACCAAAACGTATGTAACTACTTCACTAGTTTAACTCAGCCATATGGAAAATTCTGTGATAGTAACTGAATTTTTACGTAGTTCCAATTGTAAAACTTCTGTACCCCATTTCATAAGCAAATTGGGGCTAAGTTTTTCAAAAATGTCATTCAAAAGTTGGGGATTAGACAAGTAATCGTAGCAGTCCAAACTCTTGATAGTAACAGCCAAATTTTGTATTTTATTTGAGAAGTCCAAAATCTCAGGAATTTTTTTTAAAGAATCAATCATATCTGCCACATCTTCTCTCAAGGGTATCCATCATTTTGTCTACTTCTTGAGAGAAAATCCGTAACGCATTTACACATTCTTTTGTTTTGCCTTTTATGCAATTTTGTAAACGCACAATGCTTTCAGCTTCGGAAAATCCGCAGAGTTTTGTCGTTTCTCGGAATTGATGTATAAAATTCATCCATTCTCCGGGCTCACCGGAAAATACTGAAAGTTCTTTACTGAATGATTGTCTAGCCATACATTTTATGTACTTCCTTAAGTGGATTGCTGTTCCTGTTTATTATTTACATTTTGTGTAATCTGTTCATTTTCCTCTAGAGTATTTACCCAAATTTGAATGAAGGATGATTTATCTGTAACCGTTTTTTCTTCTTCAAATGAAAAATCACTTGAAATCAGACTGTACAATTCTGCTATTTTCATTTCTGCTTCTCGTTCAATTAGCTTTTTTTCAATTTCTGCCAATCTTTTTTCCTTCTCAAATTCGATTTCCAACTGCATTCTTTTCCTGGATTGACTACTCGAAACTTTGGTGGTTTTAAGATTTTTTTATGAATTTTTATGAAGGCTTCCATTCATTTGCCTTTTGCATCGCTGCCTGATTGCATTTTCTTTATTTTATTATTATTTATTTATTTACAGTCGCATCGACCTCTAGGGTCATTAGCAACTTGTCGATATATTACAAGTTCATGAAAAAAAGCTTAGAGAGTATGTAACAAATTGGTATTTCTGAGAAAAGCTAATAGATTATTAATATCACATTCATCTCGTAATATGTCCTTTATTGATAGTGGAAAGCCATAATTTTGTCTTTCATTGTGATGTAGCATACACTCGGTGAGAATATGTTTGACACTTTGAAGACTATCACACACTTCACATACTAGGGGATTTTCTTCAGATAGTAGATATCCATGTGGCCTAGATGAAGACGAGATAAAATGACCTGAGCTTTTCTTTCATTGGGGTTGCTTTTCCAAGGAGATACTGAAGTTTGGCTGACGAACTATTACATTGTGATTGCCAACTGTTGATGATCGTTTACTGTATAGAGATTTAAATTCCGTAAGAACAGCAAGTAACACTGTATCTGTTAGCGGGTTAGCAACTGCTTCTTTCGCTAGTTTGTCAGCTCTTTCATTTCCAACTATGCCAATATGTGAAGGGACCCACATAAACTGGATACAAATATGTTTTTGATGTAGTGTGTGGAGAGAATGTTTTATGCGAAGCAAGATGGGATGATGGGTGTATAGCTGTGTAATTGCTTCGAGAGCATTCAGTGAATCTGTGACAATCAGGCATTCTGAGATGTTCTTTTCCTCCATGTACTTTAATGCTCTCCAAATAGCTTATAATTCACTTGTGAGTATTGTGTTTTCTTTCGATAATTTAAATGAACATCTGAAATCAGAGCTGCCCCTACTCCATCTTCCATTTTAGATGCATCAGTGTATAATGGAAAGAAGTCTTTGTATTGCTCCAGAAGTTGCTACATTGCTACATTGAACATCCTGTGATTTGTATTCTTTTTGTCAAATTGTAGCTGTACATATTCAATGTTAGCTTGGGGGATTATTCAGGGGGAAGTATTGGGAGTTGAAAAAATCCCTGTACTATTACATTGTGGTGTACCGGAATTTCAGGATTGGATATGATGTATGCTGCGTAGGTGAGTGTCATAAGCTTCCTTCTGTTGGCTGATGATGGTTCACCTGCTTCACAATATAAGCTTTCCGTTGGACTTGTGCAAAAAACTCTGAGGATAATTCTGATGGCATTGTTGTGGATGGTATCCAGTTGTCTTAATGTGGATTTTTTGGAAGAGTTGTATACTATTGCCCTATAGTCCAATTTAGACCTGATCAGTGATCTATAAATTAACATTAACATCGATGAGTCTGAAACCCAGGTTCGAGAGGCAACTGTTTTCAAGAGGTTGAGTCCATTCTGACGAGTCCTTTTTGAATATCGGACGTGGAGTTTCTAGTTCAATTTTTGATCAAATATCAGGCATAAGATTTTAATGTACTCAACGTATTCAATATTCTCTTCATATATTTGTAGTTTGGGAGGGATTGCTTTGGCTCTTTTAGAGAAATAAATTCATTTGGTATTTTTGAAATATTTTCAATCCAGTTGAAGAAGACCATTTCTGTAAATTGTTGAGGAATTTCTGTAAGTGGTTCTGAATGGTGTCGACATTCTTTTCTCTAGCAAAAACTACAAGATCGTCAGCATACAGTCTCGCTCTAAGAGGAGCCATAAAGTCATTGATTATATCATTAATGGTAATCAGGAATAATGTGGCACTCAAAGAAGAACCTTGCGGTACTCCATTTTCTTGGATCCTGTTGAGAGATATACAGCCATTTGTACGATCTCGGAAATTACTATATTTCAAAATGTTAGCGATGAAATGCAATGAATTTCCTTCAAGTGACAATTTTTGTAGTGTGCTAATAATTGCAGGCCTCCATACAGTGTCATATCTGTTTCTGTTTAAAATCTGTTTTTCCGTTAATCAGCTGCCGCCCTCATACGAATAACAACTCTCAGAAGTTGAGAAACTTGTGCGAGCTAAGGACTAACGAGGTCTTACCTTTTAACGTGTGATTCCTAACACGGTTAGGTCATTCGCAAAAGATTCGTGTACTCCTGATTCAAGATCTACCAGGTTATCAAGTGTTGATAGTTTTTTCCGGAATCCGCTCTGTTGTGGTATAAGTAGTTTTCTGTTTTCTAGAGTCCACATTAATCTCGTATTTATGATTTTTTCCATTACTTTACACATGGCACACGAAAGTGAGATTGGTCTGTAAGACTCTGGATATGATTTAGGTTTGTCTATTTTATAAATGGGAACAATAATTGTCTCAGACCATATATGAGGAAAGACATGTTGACTCAAAATGACGTTATACATTTTAATAAGTAGTTCTTTTAGGCAACATTTTGAGGAAGATTATTGAAATATCGTCTGGTCCAGGAGATGAGTCTTTTATGGCAACCATCAAATTTGTCTTGGGAAATGGAATAGTTAATTGGGTCATTTGGGTTTTTTGCCTTCTCGTCTACGAAAGTTGTAGCATCTCTTTTCCTGATTTTTGTTTCAACAACTCAGCTCCATAATTGTTATTACTGGAATAGTGATGGAATGTTGATGCAAAAACTTCAACTATTTCTTGTGGCGAAGTGAGGATTTTTTCGTCGCGTTTTGAATAACTTATAGGTTTGTAGTTTGATGTCTTTGATATTTTTCTTATCATTTTCCATACTTTGCCAATAGCTGTGGAACTGTTGATTCCGGAAACATACTTCTTCCAACATTCACGTCTGCTTGTTTTCAAGATGTACCTAGCTTTAGCTCTCAAACGTTTGAATTCTATTTGATTTTCTGTGGTTTTATGTTTTTTGTAAGTATCAAAAGCATTTTTTGACAGTTTTATAGCAGTGTGACATTTATTGTTCCACCATGGTAGTGGAAAATGTTTATTGAGGGAGCTAGTTTTCCCAACGATTATCTCAGCAGCGTGGATTATCATTTGAGAAAATTTTGAGATCATGGCGTCTATATACAGGTTCAACATTGCATTCGTGTCAATTTCTGCAGTTTCATTTTCAATAAGTGAAGTAAATCGGGTCCAGTCTGCTTTATTGAGAGACCATTTTTGGCGGGTAACCTAAGAGATTTTAGATTTTTCGTTAGTGATAATAATTGGGTGGTGATCACTACCGTATAACTCTGGAATTACATCCCACTCCAGTAACGCAGATAAGTATGGTTCGCAAATAGAGAGATCGATTGCTGACGATTCGCCGTTTGTAACGTTGAAACGGGTATTTCTTCCATCATTAAGGAGATTAAGATTGAAATTATTCATGATAGATTCAATTTTGTGACCCTTTGTATTTGTTTTCTTGGAACCCCATATCTGATTGTGTGAATTGAAATCACCAATTATTAAACGCGGTGGAGGTATTTGGTTGACTAGGTTATTGAGTTCGTCTATTGGTGGATCTTGATTAGGAGGTATATCAAGATTGCAGATATGTAATTTGTCTGGTCCTTGGATAGTTACTGCAACTGCTTCCAAATTGGTAATTAGTGGAATGTTTTGTGCTTCTAAGCAGTTTTTTACATATATGGCAACTCCTCCACTAGCATGAAGTTGGCTTTCTCTGCTTTTATGAAAACATGTGTAATTTGAAAGATTATGGACGGTTTGGTTTCTGAAATGGGTTTCATGGAGACACAGAATAGATGGCGAGTATTCTGAAAGGAACAACTTTAACATCTCTAATTGGGTATAGTACCCATTAAGGTGTTCCATTGAAAAATCGAATTGAATTTTACTCGAGAGAGGATGAAGTTGAAAAATGCTAAAATGGTTCCTGGGATGTGTCGCTGTCTTCAATTTCACTGGCTAATTCCAAATCTAATTGTCTCCTTATCTTATTCTGAATTTTTGTATATCTGGTATTTATTTTCCTTTCCATCTGGAAGGGGTATATCCTATGTAATAGTTCAAGTAGTCCTTTATCGTTTGACGTGTAAGTTTTGGCCACACTGAGCGGGTTGGATGATCCATAAACATTTTCGAAAGAGTCTTTTTTTTCATAATATGACAAGCCTAATTTTTCTGATTCGTTTTGAAATAAGGGTTTGACTGTCATGACAATTCTTCTAAAGGTTGTCCACCAGTAAAAGTTTTAACTTTTCTACTTCGTTGCTCCGGCATAGGTTCGACGAATTCCTTTTCTTGTTCGGAAGAATTTGGTGGAGGTGTCGTGATTTCCGAAATACTCCGTTTCGCTGAGGAGTTAGAATTTCAATTTACAAAAGTTGGTAGTGGTAATAAGTTTTTTCCTGTTGTTTTTAATGTGCTTTCAATATTTAGATCTGCTTGTTCAGTAGTGTTTTCAATAATGGTGTCTACAGGGGCTTCATTGTTAATGTTCATGCTGGGGACGGATTCATCATTGTTCATATTTGGACAATTGACAGCTAAATGTCCGCTTTGCTTGCATTTGAAACAGCTGATTATCTAAGGTTAGGTATATACGGTATGGAGTTTGGTCAAAGAGTATAACAATAGATTGAGGTAATTTGGAGTGATCTAATGGAGAAATATATACTTGTCTTCGGAAACTTAGGACATGTTTAAAGTTTGGGTTTGATACTCCGATTCTCAGGAAGGAAATTTGAGATACTAAATTTAGTTCCAGCCCTCGTAGCTCAGCTTCAAGGAGACTATGTGGGATCGATGGACATACGTTAGAGATGATCAGTTTTTCGCTTGGGGTGATAAGTCTTCTCGCCATTAAAATTTCTTGGTTGATTGCTATTTTTCCTTTGGTGTTGCTGAAGAATTCATCGACTACTTTTTCGCTCAATAGATAAATACATATTCTATTATTAGAAATTTTAGAGGAAAACAAAATATTTTGTGGAGTGACGTAGTTGCCTAAGGCTTCTAAGTAGTCTTCTAGTTTGAGGTTTGCTCTTGCATTGAATAGGATAGCTTGTTTTTTTGTAGGAAACATCGATGTATTCGTTTGGCTTAGTACAGATGAAAACAGTCTGGGATTGTTTTGGGAACTCCTGTAGTCAGAAGAACCCGGATAAGGTTCGCTATCCTTGGCTACGAAAATTTTTCATCAGAGCCTTGGTGCTGCCCTGTTGATCAATCGTATTCTCGCTGATAAGAACCAATTTATGGCCTTGAGAATGGTAGCAGTTTGATTTTATAGATGGTCGTAGAAGAAATTAATCAATAAATTGTTAGACTTACTGGTTACAGAAAGGCGACCAAAACTATAATAACTATGAGAGAACAGTTGGTATTTTTTGGTTTAATTTTCACTATCAAATTACAAAAATTCCGTCGGTTGCTGAAAAGTACACTTACAGGTCACTTTGTCAGGCCCGGACACACTAATAAAGATATGCGGCTGTTGTTTTCCTTTGTAGTCAATCAACTGATGGTATTTAGTTTCAGTAACCCTAGTGAAATATGTAATAACGTGCAAGGAATTTATTTATTCATTCAAAGAAGCCTCACAGACTCAATAACATGGATCGACTTAAAAACAGAACTAACATACCTACTTCAAATAAACGTAACAAATACTGCAATGGGATCCAATAAAGTCGCAATAAGTAAAGATGTGAAAAGTATAATAAGTGAAGAGAAGAGGTTTTCTGCTCATTTTTTATTATATGGTTCAACATCGACAGGTTGAATTTGTCAGCTTATTGAAATATAACTATATAACTCTAGAAGTCAGGGAGTTCGAAGGGATATTGAAAAGTAAAGTCCGTCTTCTGTTAAGTACTGGCACTTTGAATGGAATTAATGAAAGCATTTCTGGAACATCAATTATTTATCAATGATCCTAAAGAGAAATAACATGGGTGAAAGTAACCGGGTTCAATTCAATGCCACACGAACTCAGGCATCGGTTTTCTCCAAGAAAATGAATGTCTCCGAACCGGATACAATAATGTCATATCAGACAATTCCGCTTTCTGCTTCGATAAGTTTGTTGGGGCTGCTTCGAACACTGTTCCGAACCAGAAAACTGTACACACCTCAGCAACTTTTGATGCTCTATAAAGCTCAGATCAGACTTTTTTTGGAGTATTGTTCTCATGAATGGAGCTCTATCCCCAAGCATACCATGAAGTTGCTGGATTCAATCCAGAAAAGAGCCATCTGCCTGATTGGAGACGCGAACCTCACGTGCAACCTTGATAGCCTGGAAGACCGAAGAAGTGTTGGAGATTTTTTTCTCTCTTCTATAGATACTTTCACGAAAAGTGACTTGGCATATTTGATTCCATCAAGAGCGGTACATATCAGATATACGCGACGTACTGTGGCTGCTCTTCGTTTTGAGGTTCAACTCAAACTTCACCGTTTAAGAACTCTTTCATATGAAGAACTGCGTTTATGTGAAATAAACTTCCTGAGAACGTATTTCTAAATGGATTTAATCTCCAGCGATTCAAATCCAATGTGAGATCTTAAAAAATGGCTATCAACATTCTCTTTTGAGAATGTTGATACATTGAGAATTTCGAATTTAGAATACAAGAGTTGTATCCTAAATTTATTTCTTAGTAAACTTGTTCATATTTGAATTGAAGGG
>WOGN01003127.1:0-15678 GCA_015342105.1 Leptinotarsa texana
ATGAACATTTCCTTGACAATATCATATGGACAGATGAGGCCAAGTTCACAAAAAATGGAGTTTTCAATAGACACAACAGTCATTATTGGGCGCCAGAAAATCCCCATGTTGTCCGCCAAAGGGGTTTTCAAGAAAGATGGCAATTCAATGTATTTTGTGCCATAAAGAATGAGTCAATTTTTTATATCGAGTTTTATGATGATAATTTGAATGCATCAAAATATGAAGATTCACTGAGGAATGGAATTCAAATGATTTTAAATAATAGACCAGGAAGAGAACGTGTATGGTACCAAATGGATGGTGCTCCACCCAATAATTCTCATTCAGTCAGCGAAGCTTTAACCGAAATCTTCGAAGACAGATGGATTGGTAATAATAGACCTTTTCGTTGGCCTCCTACAACACCAGATGGCAATCCATTAGATTATTTGGTGTGAGGTTTCATTAAAAATATGGTATACTCTACTCCAATAACAACAATGGAAGTTGGATGTGTTTGATCATATTCTGAAAGACATTGACGATTAAATTAGGTCATTAATTTATTGGTTTATTATTTTCAGTTCGTGTTTCAGCGTTAATAAAACTATTGTTTGAAGATAAGTTTCATTCGATGGTTGAGGAGTATTTTTATAATTATCTTTTCATTGTATTATCTGTGACTGATTGAGAAACATCAAACGAAATCTGCTTTACAAAAATGAGTGATGAACAAGGAAACCATGTCAATTTCGGTTTGAAACAGTTTATCTCGAAATCGGTTCAAAATAGAAATAGTATTATCTGAACAAAGTTAATCTGAAATTGGATGTAGAACTCAAAAATGTTGAATTATACAGGGTGTTCCATTTGAAAAAATTGAGTTCTACTCATTTTTTCATGAGATCAAAGTATCTGCATTTTTTTAAGACCCTGTATGAGGCAAATGAAAATATGACTCACTCTATTTTAAATTTGATCGTTTTAGTGCAAGAGAGTTCAAGATTATCAGCATTTATAAAAGTTCATGTTTGGTAAAGAAAAAATATCGAAATTAATTTATATCTTCTAAACGGTAATAGATAGGTATAGGAAAATAGTATATGAATTTGTTGACAAAGTGATAATGTATCATAATATATTATATACGGGGTGTTCCATTTGAAAAATCAAAGAAGCCGCTACTTTACAGTAGAAGTGACAACGCCGCTTCGTCTAAAATATTTTAGGCGTGTAGGTCATATTAACGTATGCATACTGTGGAATTTTCAGGTTGATCCGTTGAATAGTTTGCCAGAAACGGCTAATTAACGCTCATCATGAAAAGCCCTGTATAAACTTATTTCCGGAAATGCTTTGTTTCGGAGATACAAGGTGTTGAAATTGAATTTTTGGTTCGTTTTTTTTAAATAACTTAAGGTACGAAATTTGGTAACTGGGTTTTTTGACGTGGGAAATCTTAGTTTCGTATAAATTTTCATATGAAACATCTAGAGGGCGATACGTACGCTGTCATTATTTATTTCAAATCGTCCCAACTTTTTTGACAGTAAACTTTTGGTACTTTTCATGAAAAAACCCAATTTCAACATCTTTCCCAAGTAAAAAAGGGACACTTCCTCAACAACGCTGGAGGCGATTTGTTTTCAAGATATTTACAATTTTCTACATCAATGCATATTACTTAGCTCCTATGGCGCTAAGTGAAATTGCTGAGAACATTCCAAAAACTTAGTACGTGGTGGATCTCGTCAAAGTAAACGAATTTTTCCTATGAAATCATTCGTTTTCGAGATACAAATTGTTGAAATTCTTCAAAACATGGATGGTTTTTGTATTTCCGAAACAAAGCATCTTCGGACACAAGTTTATATGGACTTTTTTTATCAAAACTGTCTCAGAAAGACGTCACTTGAATATTTTAACGTACTTACGTTATACCCTGTATAAGTGTTCAATAAAAAGTATGGACTTTAGAATAACAGTTCTTTCATAATAAACTTCAAACTCATTTGGTTGTTGCATTAATATATTTCTGAAATTTTTACATCTGTCCACATATGCAATGACTGTTAAATGTTCAAGAAACTTCACCACAATCCGTAACAGAAATGAGATGTTTCAAGAATTTTCGACTTGTCACGGAAAACCTGACCTGTAGATTAGAAGGAATTATGCAATGATAATTTATAGTATTTTGTGTTCCGTTTTATGGAGCTGGTGATGATTTTATATGTGCAGGATAGATTTGTCCACATTCCTGTAGTATCAAATTTAAATTTTCAAAAATTTTCAGCTTGTACAGTGCCCTTGGCAATTTTTATTGATTCAAAACAGGTTTACTGAGAAATGAAGACAGACAAACAATAATATTCATCTAAGTATACAGAGATACAGGAAAAAATCAGTAGCAATATTTGCGAGGAAAATAAAACATACAAACATAAATTAATTAGTCCAACAAGAATGCAAAAAGTTTATAGAAACTAAAAAGCTATAATATTGAAGAGATGGTTGAAATTTTCTAGTATGTTAAACGGGAAATATTAGGATATTACACTCAGTGAAGTATAGATAACAAGATTAAATTGAAGAATGAAAATATTTGTAAATGAACAACTTAGAAAAAATTATAAGAAGGATACTATGTAATTGACAAAAGTAATTTTTAAGTGGAGGAAATAGGGAGTTCTTTTTCTAAGAATAAAACCGACCTCTTGTCTTCAGAACTTGATACAATCTAATGATATTCGCAGTCTTTTCTATGGTTTGTTTTATTTTCAAACGTCCTCGATAGATGTCAACTGAATTTTTTTCTATATATTTTATATGATAAAAGAACCTAATAATTGGACAAAAAAGCAACTCAGATCCAACTCTGAGCGGTAAAACGAATCTATGAAAAAAACTTTCTCCGCGTCAGAACAAAATACTGTTTCTCAACTCAACTCGCAATCCAACAGTTATTTTAAAAAGTCTTACTTCAAGTTTGTGTTACCTAACATTGAAAGTTTCATTAGGTGGTTTCAGTAGACCTACATACTGTTCACTTTTCTGCAATTGCCAATTTTAACACTATCGCTAAAATGTATCTCACCGTTTTGTATCCTTGGTCACTTAATCCTAAATTGTAAACTAAAATGGTATTATTTGGTATGATTTTTGCCACATTGATTATGAGCCCTATCGCTTGGCTCTCCAGTCCGTCTCTCACATAAGTAACGATGACAGGCAGAGAAGTATTCCTCCAGACATCATTCGGAAAAAGTCTTGGCTTCTCCACGAAGCCCAAAAGGTGCAAGTACTTTTCATCCGCATTTAGCGTTTTGGTTTCTGCGTCGAGCAGATTATCCTACAAATTTCAATAACTAAGAAAAAACAGACAAAACGCAAATATGTATAAATACCTTGAAAGTCCGAATTTGTTTATTTGTAGTTGTCACTATGTATTCAGTCTTCTCTTGACCAAAAATGACAAAAATTAAGCTCAAACTCAGTACGCCTCCCAACGTAAGCAAAAAATTCTTTGTTCTCATTTGGAAACGACTGATATTTCAAATTTTACATCGAAATTATTTGATTGATTCACATATCTTTTCAAGTATTTTGGCGAAAATATGCACGATGGGTTATTTTTTTCACATCGAATAATAAACATGTATCACGCATATAACTGTAACCGGTCATTTACGTTTTGAAAAAAAATCACCTGACATTTAAAACATATTCGGCAATTTTGCGAAAAAAAATCTAGCTGCAGGCAGATCAACATCAACGTACAAAACAACAATTCGAAAATGACTAAACCCAATTGACATCGGAAAACGAAATCATAATAGCAATGAGCGTCTAAAAACAAACATCTGTCCTGGACAGGTGAGCTCATTGACAGTTCCCTTTGAGTTCTATAACTCCGACACACCACCTGTGACCCTTTAAACGGAATGCCTGAATACTGAATCGCTTTATTTTATGGAGTGTTTTGGAGTGCTTACGTCAGAATATTTTACAGTTGAAATGATAATATCATGGTATTTCTATGCACCTTGGCCAGACTGTCCCATGGAGTCATATTAGCCAGCAGTCTATTATAACTTTCATATCTCATCCATACCTTGTATTCGATGTTGGTAAATTCGTGGCTCACTAGGTGAATCGGTGGTTATTGGCAGTGTCAGTCTCGTACTACCGTAGCTAGTGATCTCATCAGAAACGCATTCGAAACGCCAAACCTATGCCATTGAGGCAAAGCTCATATTTTGATTATAAGTAGGTTGTATACATATTTCCTTGCTGAGAGCAGGGTGCTTTTATAGATAGTAGGCGATCTTCAACATTCTAAGCTGGGCTGAACAGACAATAAGAAAAGTGTATTTGTCCTATGAATGATATCCGATTCAATTCCATAACGAATGTTTGTGAGTACAAACTGAATAGGATGGATGATCGTATGAAAGTAATTGTTCCTGGAGGGTTTTTTTTCGAATTGATGTCTGAAATTAACTTCTATGCATAATTTACACAACTTTGTGAAGAGTTCATTTTGAAATTAATTGCTTTCTTTTTCCTTTGGAAGTTGCCCACATTTTTGGGGTAACATTTGAAAAACTACCCAGTTCTGTCCACATTTTATTGAAGTCCTCCATAGTGACATCATTCAAATATTTTTATAAATTTGAATGAAAAATTTGTTTGTTCTTTAGGCATGGATTATTACCACCTAACACCTTCGCTAATCACAAGTGAAATAAATGAACAAACTTCGGAAATATTACACAAATAAATCTCATTTAAAATAATATTAGATTACCAAAAATCATTAGTTCAGAACTCTGGTATAAGAAGACCAATGATTTATATAAAGTCTGTCTGGAAATATATAACAAGTTACTGAAATTCACTCATTACCTTATCCCATCCTCGGAGAATAATCCATGGGTAGAGAGCATTGGTCAATATGGCCTAGAGGAAAAAAAAGAGAAGAGTTTTCATTTCAGGTTATGTTTGACATTTGACATTGTCTGACAATGTAGCTATGTTTTTTAATATAACTGATTCCATTTTATGTTAGTATAGTGAATGTTTATATTTCTTAACAATATACAATGTCTGGAAACGAATCTGCTGACGACCAAAGCGAGGATGGAGAGCTGCGACAGAGTCCTCCTGACCCCAAACATAAACAAGAGCAAGAAGCTTTAGATTTCAGGCAAGTATCAAACTTTTGTTCTATATTCTCTCTGTTTACAATGTTTACATATATCTTCTTTTCATGTTGGAGTAATGAAAGGGTTTTACCTGGCGATACGCCTGGCATTCAAAGTGTTGAAAATTCAGATCTTATTTTTACTTGGTGTGTAAATACTTGAATTAGAACTGACATTTTGGCACAATGAAGTTTATTGTATTGCAATAAAAATATTATTATTATTATCATTAGTTTTTCTGAGGAAGAAGGCGAAAACGTGGACTCGTTAGATATCAAGCCTCCCCAAGCTAGACTGGCTGTCCCTCCGAAAGCGAAAAAAAGAGATCACGACAGGAGAAAAAGAGGAGACCGCCATCGAGAAGAAAGATACTCGCACAGGGAGAAACATCATAGGTGAGTTTCATAGAGATGAAATATACGTATTACGATTTCTTTTTTTTTCCAGGGATAAATCTGGACGAGCTGTCAAGGATAGAGAACAGTACCAGAGAGAAAAGGAACGGTACTACAGAGAAAAGCAGCACTTTGAACAGGCAAATTACGAGGGCTACCGAGAAAGAAAAGACGATCAACCACGTTCGAGGCGACCTGAATCCCGCAAACACGATGACAAGAAATCCAAAGAGTTGAGACAGAGTCGCGAAGGGGATAAGCACAAGCGAGAACATTTTGAGGACGTGAAAAAAAATAGGGCTGACCAAGCTTTGAACGATTTACGGGAGAGATTGCTCAGCAAGAGGTCCTCTAAAGGGGAAGACGAAGGACGTGGTAAGGAAAGGTCTCACAGAGACAGAAAACATAAGGATCACCACGATGATCTCCTGCAGGGAGAAGCTGGGATGCTGGTCAAGGAAATAATTAATATCACTACCGAGGAAAAACGGCACAGGAAAGATAGGGATAAAGAGGAGGAGAAGTTGACGGAAGAGGAAAAGGCTGAACAGGAACAGAGGAGAGAGAAGCTTCTGGAAGCTGGTTGGTATTGTGTTTTTAGTTCTTGTATTTTCAAATTGGACTATAGGATACAGAGAAATGTTTATACTACTAGTTAAAAAACTAATATTTATTTATTTATTGATTTATTTATTTATTCTTTAACGGTAACACCCAATTAAGTTTAAGAGATTTCACAATAAATTATATGAATTCAACAAATAATTACATTCTAACTTACTTGCTAAAAGTTTTCAGTTGAAGTATTCTGTAAGAAATTTGCATTTCAAAAATAAACCCTCTAATGAGAAGTTAGAATACTGATTTCTCTGTGAATCTCAGAAATTTTGCTACTGCTTCTAACTAAGTATCTATGTAGTAGTAGTAGTAATCTTTATTATAGGATAAATCCTTCCACAATCTGAAAAAATATAAAAATTATAATTGGAGAACTTAATACAAGTGTAGAAGGGCAAACTTTTTAGTTTACCCCGATAAGTTACTGCGTAAAAATCAAAGTATTTTTCACAAAGAAAAATTTTCTATTTATCAGTAACTTGTCGTATTTAACAAATTTGCCTATCAAAAAAATTATTAAGGAATAATACTTATCTTTACGTTTCGGAGGCCAAAATCTGCCTCCGTCTTCAGAAATGGATAAAAATTCGAATATATTAGCAGTTTTCCTTTTTTGAATGCTTATTTCTTTACTTCTTCGACAGATGTCAAAGAAGTTTTGAAATATGAAATTATGTCAATGTTGTTGATTGACAACTAGAAAGTTTGCCCTTCTACACTTGTACAAAGTTCTCCAATTATAATTTTTATATTTTTCAGATTGTGGAAGGTAACAATTACCCAAAAAAAAGGTCGGTAAAAACTTTTACAACTTTTTGACTCGTCGTATCTCAGAAACGGTGGCACTAAGAAAAAAGTATTGATACATTTTTTGTATAGAATTTTATGACCTACAATTTTCATCTGAGGTTATTTTATGATAAAAATCACCGTTTTCCTGAAAATCGCGAAAAACCATTTTTTTTCGAGATTTTTGATCTTTGACCTCGAACAATTTTTCTCCAGGCATCACAGTCATTCGGAATTTTAAAATCTTATTTTCAAAAATTGCACGCGTTTGCAGCTTGTTGTAAATTTATGTACCTTCCAATGTCTAGATTGAGCGCATAATGAGAGCGCCTCAAGGATTTTTCTATAGTGCTTGTGTTTTTGTCCTTAAAAAAAAGTTAAGGGGAAGTCCCGAGGTCTGTGACCGGGGATTCCCTACGATAGCAGCTTGACGCCAGGTAACGTTGTCAGAGTAAATAAAAACCAATGATCAGAAACGAAAGAGATGAGAATTTTTTGGTCAATTAATTCCATAATATAATATAGTTCATCATAAAAAGAAATATATTTACGAATTTTTCATTCATTAGCTGTCGTGCGCCGAAGAGTGAAATATCTTTGGGTTGAATTTTTTTTAATTTATTATTTATAAAAAAAATCATATCGTGTAATTTTTCATTTCCCATACTTTTTCAAACATTATGTTTGGCTATGAGGGTAGAGATCCTTTGCACCGTCTTTGGCTTCTCCACACGTAGTTTATTATCTTTTCATTATTCTTGGGCAAGAATAACATCATTGAGTTTTCATAAAATTGGACCAAAAAAAACCAAAGCGACTTTCCAGCTGATAATTTGAATTCCGATCAGGCCGTTGAGTGTTCTGGAAATTTCATCTTCCACCAGGAATTTGACTTGAGGCGTATATATGTATATTCGTAGCAAGCTGCAGCCATAGGTGTCTACCTTTATGGATTTCGAACAATGTGCATAAACTTCAAAGCATCAAAGGCAGACTCGTGTTGAACAGTGAAAAATATGTGTTTCCGAAATAACTCACAAAGAAAATACGCTACACGCTACGGTGTGATTCAACTACCTAAATTAATAAACCGTGTGAACAGGTTAAAATCCGCATCGTATGGCATTTTTCATTAATAGTTCTTTCAAAGTGTGACTTTGATAGCGAGAACCGATATAAAAAACACCAGTTATTTTGAGCATGAGTAATTGAAGACATTCAATATCAGGAAAGTATATCTATGATAGTAAGTAATGTCAGTTTCTGCAACACGTCAGTTTGATTTACCAAGTCTCTTTTCGGGATATCACAAATTAATATTTCATTTACTTTTCTCTTTTCGTGATACCGACACTAGGCATTCACTCAGATAAAGAAAAATGGAGACAGATCCTTCGTATTGTTATGGATGCTGTATTGTTTCTATCCACAAACTGTTTTTCTTTTGGCGGTTTCCACGAAACTCCTAACGATCTCATCACATAATGCCCTCAGCCTAGAAGGTAACTTCATGAATTCAATTTCCCTGCTCGTCAAACATTTTTCAAATAAATATTACTGGAGATTTTTCCCAACACCAAACCGTTATTTTAACACCCCGACACGTGTTTCGATCACCAAGTGATCATCTTCAACAAGAAGATCAAACTAATCATACTTACGAAGTTATCCTTATTTATACCATAGACACCTGTTCTAGGTACTTTCGACTTGAGTGTCTTGAATTACTTTCATATTATTGCCTTATTTGCTAGTCTTGAATTAATTTTACAATGTGCCATTACGTAACAGGCAGGTAAATATAATAATTGAAGCTATATATGATTAATTTCACAATATTGCCTTATCTACCACCCTTTAATTAATTTTACAATGTCTCCTTATATAATAGTCAGCTAAATCTAAGAAATAAAATATTATAAGCTATATAAAATTAATTTCGCAATATTGCCTTACCTACTAGTCTTAAATTGAATTTAATGAAATATTATTTTAATAAGCTATATAGCATACTATTAGGTGTTATATACATAATATTATTATGTTTACTTATTTCTACACTCTCTTAGACATCTAATTGCCTGTTGTTGTTAACTTGTCTAACTAATCATAATGAACTAAAGTCTGTGGGTGAGTTGTAAAGTACAGTATTGATTTTCATTTCTGAATTTAGAAAAAACAAAACAGAACGTTTGTTAAGGTACTTATCAATATGTTTTACTATAAGATGATTAAGAATATGTGTTTAGGCATTTCTCATAGTTTCCTTTTGTTTTTATTAATTTTCATTCAATTGAATAATCGACTTCGACTAATTTAGTTTTAACACTGTATACATAAAAGGTTTTGAAGATAAAAAAATAATTCACACAAGAAATGTAACAAAATAGTTTTGTATTTTCCAATGAAACAACAACAAAAAGTATAATTTTTTTAATAGACTAAATTTTTTTGTATTTTTCTTAGAAATTTGTATCGATCAAGCTTTTGAAAATATCCTGAAAAGAGAGATGAGAGTTTCAATAAATTTTTTCCGTCAATATTAGTCACATAACGACTGATTTCGAGATGGCTGAATAGGAGAAAGAGCTATTAAGTTGCCTCCTCGGTCACTCGAATCGAATCCTTTAAATTTTTTGATTGCTCATCCTGAATACAAATGAAATATTCGCCATATGAACATGAATTAGGCAAATATTCATTCCATTATCAGCAACGTAACACAACAGAGTCACTAGATGGAAATTCTGATAATGCTTCACATTGTTGAACAATAACTTATTATTGCTTTGATGATATTTTGTCGAAGTGAAATGATAAAACAAATCTGAAGACGTGAAATGTTAAATTGTTTCATCAGTTGTTATCTCCAGGCGATTTTTAGAACACTGAGTTATTTTAATTAAAATGTCAAACTATGGTATCCATATAAATACATTATTACCATATTCAATAATGTTTTGTTAATATTATTTTTTGAAAATATACTTTCCGGGTGAAAATTTGGATATTCTGAAAGCAATGAAACTGACAAAAGGTTATGTACCTATATATAAAGTTAACCATAACATTTCTGGTCCCGATTCATTATTTTTTGTTTAGGAAAAGCTAAATCTTGCTGACTAAAGCAATTCTAAATGGAGCATACAGCTATTTCTTTGTGAGAGATCTCCAGAAGTATTTATATTATAGATGAATGCGGATTCTGAATGTTTCTGGAAGACTTTCTCATTTTACCCATGTTTTCAGAACGCGAGTTCCATACACATGAAATAAGTGAATAAGTAAATAAGAACTGTGAAGCATATAATAATTTCAATAATTGCTCTACTCAAAATAGTTGAATTTGTCGTGGTAAAATTGTTGATTCTGGCAATGTTTCTAAGATTTCAAATTGCAGATTATTATTGCAGTTATATTTTTGTTCAACACTTGGTAATGATTTATCTATTCGATTTATTGTTATGAGACACCAACCAAATGAACTACATTCAAAAAATATATTCTGGCAATCAGATTATTCATACTATTTGTCAAAGTTTTATGTAATAAAAAATACGTTTCATCAGTCATAAAGGAGGTGACAAAGAGTAAACAAATCATTACCAGTCATATCTTGATCAGATCAAATAAAATAATCACACAGAATAATCACAAACATTCCTCAGCCTAATAATATTTTGCTATATCGTGATCCAAAAAAGTTAAGAGAGTTCTGGTGGTTTCATTTCAAACTTTTCCATGATTTTTCTACAAGTATCGAAAGCATTCAGGGACTTCAGAAAGCATTTCTGTAATAATTAGAACCTCTTTTGAGTAGAACTGAGAATGAAATAATATGAAGAAAAAAATATTTGTAGGTTTACTGCAAAGTCCATGTTTTTGATAACATTTTCCAAAACGAACGATAGTTTATATTCCCCACTAACAGAACCAAGTATTAGTCAGTCACTGTTCTGTTAGGGAATTATTTCCTTCTTCATACGGCTCATCTTTAAAATTACCAAACTCTTGTTCAAGTGTAAGAACAGCCCTGCAGAAGGCGTGTTAGAAACCCCCTGCCAGGTGAGGTGTGATGAATGTAAGGTAAGAGTCCTCCTAAATGACCCCTCTTCCTAAAATGTATGTATTCTTGCCGAGAGGTTTTATGACTGAGAGCCTAGGCAATGCCATCAACGAAACTATCGAGCTTCTGTGTAACCTCTCCTCATAGAAAACCATATCACGGCAATGCGGGGTTCTGCGGTGAAGGACCTCTTCCCTAGCTACACGTAGGGCCTCTTAAAATTCATTCCAGAGTATATAAGGAGGAGACTCAACCACTCCAACTATCCTTCCTGTAATTTCAGATTGAAATAAAAAGCTTCTCAATTCATCAACGCTCTTTAAGAGCAGCTATCCCTCTGCTTTGCACAAATCTTGTGTAGCATAAGCAAATTCTACATCAAGAGAGATCCCTCTGATCCGTTCAACAAACGTTTACATTCATACGATGGTTCACCCAAGCCAGAGGCGAAAAATCTCAACCAGAGACGAAAAAACCTCTCATTTCTGAATCTAATGTGTCGTTGACTTACAGTCGCTATCACATGGGAGGTTTGTTGCGGTCTACAAGGTGGAAATTTTGTAATTGGAATCTCTGCAGTATGCTTCATGGCTACTGCAAGAATATTCTGAAAGATGACTCAGAGAAACGGCCTGGATACTATGGGTTACTTGCTGTTGGTGCATCACAGCAGACCTATTCTTCAAGCCACATACTCAGGTTGTCAGTAAATCGAGGAAAATGTACCATGGTTTGTCAAACTTGGAGGGGAAGTTCACGAGGAAATCAAAGCCTCGTTAGCAGAGTACGTAGTCCGCTGCTAACTGAATTAGGTTTTCAGTATTTGACAAAAATAATTGAGTTATTGGAAAACCATTTTTCTGACTTTCTGCTCCTCTTATTTAAAAAATCTGAGAAACTCCCGAAAGACACCTCTTCTCCAAGCCATACACTTGCGTTGCCTACGACAGAGTAATCGCTGATTAAGTTGTCAGTAGATTGAGAAAAATCCTCCATGGTTTGTCAAACTTGGAGTGGATGTTCACGAGGAAATCAAAGCCTCGTTAGTACAATACATAGCCCGCTGCTAACTGAATCAGATTTTCAGTATTTGACAAAAATAATTGAGTTATTGGAAAACAAGTTTTTTTGACTTTCAGCTCCTTAGAATACTCCTTTATTCAAAAAATGTGAGAAACTAATGAAGGAAACCTATTCTTCAAGCCATACACTTGTGTTGCTTACAACAGGCTAATCGCTGATCAGGTAGTCAGTAGGTTGAGAAAAATGTGCCAAGGTTTGTCAAACTTGGAGTGAATCAATATGTTCACAAGGAAATCCAGACCTCGTTAGCAGAGCACATAGCCCGATGCTTACTGAATCAGGTTTTCAGTATTTGACAAAAATAATTGAGTTATTGGAAAACAAGTTTTTTGGCTTTCTGCTCCTCCATCTTCTTTCAAAAAATGTGAGAAACTACCGAAGGAGACCTTTTCTTCAATTTCTTCAAGCCATACACTTGCGTTGCTTAGAACAGACTAATCGCTGATTAGGTTGTCAGTAGATTGAGGAAAATGTACCATGGTTTGTCAAACTTAGAGTAGATCAATATGTTCACGAGGAAATCCAGGCCTCGTTAGCAGAGCACATAGCCCGCTGCTAATTGAATCAGGTTTTCAGCATTTGACAAAAATAATTGAGTTATTGGAAAACAATTTTTTCGTCTGTCTGCTCCTCCATATTTATTTAAAAAATGTGAGAAACTACCGAAGGAGACCTATTCTTCAAGCCATACACTTGCGTTGCTTACAACAAACTAATCGCTGATCACAAGGAAGTCCAGCCCTCGTTAGAGGAGCACATACCCCCCTGATAACTGAATAAGGTGTTCAGCATTTGACAAAAGCCCTACCCATGTCAGCTGGAATGAAAGATCACTTACCAAGTAAACAAATCGGTCCATTGAGAAGCTGGACTAAGTAACTGATCGAGTTTGAACAAGCGTAAGCAGTTGATGATCAAATAGAGCAACTAACTTTGGACCTACTTACCTATCTACCTACCTACTAGCAGTTTCAAAAGTTACTTATGAACTTTCAAAAATCTATACTCACAGATTCTTCTGATATGTTGAAAAGTGTTTTCATTATATTTATTGAGATATTTGTGAATAAATTTGGAAAAAGTATAAACATGACATCAGAAAAAAGCTCATGATTGATCAGTATATTCCTTACCATGAATTCTATCTTGGAAAGGATGAAAAGAGGTTTAAATAAAATCTGTTTAAGTCGATCTAGAACCATTAGTAATCTAATCAGAAGGGAATATTTGGTACACTCTATACGCAATGACTATGCCGCGTTTATCTGGTGAAATAATATTGTGAAACTATTGGAATATCAGTCGTCGTGAAGAAATGTTACTGTGATATTAGGTGTAGAAGTACGGTGGGATGACTTTTCGGTAATGTATATATACGAGAACATTGGTGGAGTGTATTTTGGGCTGCCTTTGGATATATTCATTCAACAAGTAGGTACAAACAATATCAACTAAAATATGATTTATTGAAAACGGAAAAAATCTTGTGAATGGAACTGAAAGGAAGTTGTGAATTTCTTAGTCACTTTTGTTACAACTTGAGAGAAGTCAGTTCAAACCGCATAAACCTATAAGTTCATAAAAATACTTCCATAAAGTTATCAGGGAGACAGCTGGAAATAAAGGATATTTTTCAAATATAGTGAATAAGTTGATTAGGAAAGGAAATTTAGAGAGTAGCTTTGTGAATCCTCAACTTTTCAGAAAGACAAAGACTCAAAATGTATAGTTCTTCAATACGAACCATACGGATAGAATCAAATTTTTGAAAAATTGAACATGAAAGTGGCCTTGAAATCTACTAATACACAAGTGTTGGGCAAGCCAATAGATGAGATGGTGGAAAAAAGTCTGGGATTTCCGAAATTAGCCATTGTGATTGTGATAAAAAATATGTTGGTCAAACTAAGCGTACTTTAATAGCTCGCTACAAGGAACATGTTTCACATATTCAGCTTCATAGACCGGAGAAGTCCAGTGTTGCTAATCATATCATAGAGAACAGCCACAGGACAAGTGAGAAATGCTTGAAATTGTTGCGACCGGTACTTTAGAATATGTTTTTAGATGCTTTCAAAAGTGTAGAAATGGTCATTGATCACACTTTTACATGATTACAGGTACAAAACTGGTAAAGATTAACAATAGAAGCAATAACAAAACTCCTTGAAATCAATTTGAGTTATTTTTTATACAAAACAATCCAAACCGACGAATCGTATGTTTATTTGAACACTTTTGATGAATCCAACATCACATTGATTGAAGGGCCTAGATAATAATCACAGAGAAAGGACACACAAATTTCAATTAAAATTGTCAATTGGGTCGAATGTGGGGAAAGAGATTTTTGAACCCGCTTCTTCACTTCCTTCAGAAGTTTACTACATTTTTTGCATGAAGATGGAGAGAAGAAGGCCAAAAAATATACCCTTTCGAATTAAATAAAGGTATTATCATCACATATTATAAATTCACACTGATATTTCGGTTTCTATTATTTACTTATCGTTCAATAAATTTCACAATATAACTTCCCAGAGTGAACATTAACTTTAATGTAAATTGTTTCATCTCACAGATAAACAAAACTATTTTCATTTTTACTGACGCAAACCCTGTATAAATTTCGTAAATCCAAACTGTATTCAGGAGTTACAGTTTCTGATACGTTGTGACCTCTGACAAAGAAAGTTTTTTACCAGGAGCAAAAAGAATGATGGAAATATTCCAAAAATGAAACTGTAACTATTTTTAGCGAAAAGCAATAAACCAATTTTAGTATCATTCGACTGACTGATAAGGTTATTTGCAATATTAATTATTTCTGGTTATTCTGAAACGACACTGATCTGACGAAAAATATTTTTATTAGCTGAAATTCAATTTTATTTATAGCCTTTTGCTATCCAAGTTAGCATCCTCAGAAGTAGACCAAAACTCGGTCTAAGACTTAGTCATATCCTGATGATGCTAACGTGGTTAGCGAAACACACGTTAAGAGACAGTAATTTTGTTTTGATGCACGAAAACTGTTTTCAATATTTCACGCCAGAGCATCCAAATTCCACTCACCAAGTAAATTTTTTTTGTCTGTAAGAAAGGTCGAAAAATATACGAATATGCTAGAAATGATTCAAGGCTCATATTAACTATTTGCTGTAATTTTAATTGACAAAAAGATTTAAACAACTTTTCAAAGTGAACTGGAAATTGATAAAAGCGCCATGATATGTTAATATAAATATTTTATTACGAAGATGTGGAATACTTCATTGAAACCACTATCAAAATTACTGCAAAATATCTCTATTTTTCAAACGTTGTATTTGTTTTTGGATTCATATAAAGGGAATTGTGGGAGTTGTGGAAATGGCCGCGATGGTAGTGCGCCCGACTCACGATCGGAAGATCGTGGATTCGATTCCCGCCTCGACCAGAATATTTTTCTCGAAAGAATTTATCTGGTTGAAGCTGGAATGATTCTGCAACCGTGTTAGGAATCACACGTTAAAAGGTAAGACCTCGTTAGTCCTTA
>WOGN01003128.1:0-15675 GCA_015342105.1 Leptinotarsa texana
AAACACTGAAAACATCAAGGGTCCTAAAATACTTCCCTGCGGTACACCTGAGATTGTTTCTTTTAGGGATGACCATGAGTAATCATCCAGTTTGACCATCTGTGATCGGCCTGTGAGATAGCTGGTCATCCATTCAAGAGAAATGTCATCGAATCCTATAAACTTGAGCTTGCTGATGAGTAAATCGAAATCAACTAACTCGAAAACTTTACTTTCATCAGGCAGTACTAAAATGGTCACTTCTGATTGATCTCTAAATCTCGCAAGATAGTCGATTACTTTCAAGAGGACAGTCTGTGTTCCATGTTTTTCGCGAAACCCAGACTGCTCATACGGGAGTATTCGATTTTCTTCAAGAAACGCTCTTATTTGACGGGAAACATGTTTTTAGAATATTTTGGAGAATGAGGGCAGAATGCTGATAGGGCGTAGGTCACTGAACGTGGTAGGTGCATTCATTTTCGGAATTGGAATTATATTAGCAACCTTCCAAACATCTGGAAAGATACTCTGTCTGAAGGAATCGTAGAAAATATGTTTAACTTCAATAATAAAGTGTGGTATCACTAGAGAAATCATCTTGATATTTATGTTGTCAATACCTAAAGCATTAGATTTTATTTCGGTGAGGGAAAAGTTCATAGGAGCGTTCAATATATTATTGTCGTAGAATGAAAGAGTGTCATCATTTACTATTGAATATCCAGCCACGTTTAAAAAATACTCATTGATTTCTTCAGGTCTACGTAGTTTAATTGGCATGCTATTGATTTGCGAGGATGATTTTGTAGTAACACCCCAATCTGCAAGATTTCTCCATGTCATTTTTGAATTGTTTTTATTTTTGTTCAAAACAAATTGTATATATGCCGTTTTTTCACGTTTTATTGCGTCATTGACGTAGTTGTGTAAAGTTACATAATACTGTCTAGTGGCTGCTGTCTTTTCTTTAAGATATTTGGCATGAGCTCTATCACGGGGTTTCATCATCAATTTGATATTATGAGTTATATACGGGGATGCTTTATGTTTTCTGTTTACAGTGCAAATTGGAGCCTGTTCGCCAAAAAGCATAATGATGCATTCGTTGAGAAAATTTACTTTGGAATGAATATCTTGCAGTCACAATATCACCCCATGGTAAGTTAGCAGCATCTTGAGAAAAAAAATCATGATTGAAATTCTTGAAATTTCTGAAAAAAACTAAGTTATCATAAGTATCTTCGCCTTCGGAATCAATATCGCAAAATACCATCAGGTGATCAGTTATACCATTCATATCAAGGGTATTACAATTTCTCACCATTACTTCCTTACTAATACAAATGACATCAATCAGAGATTGAGAAGTTGTTGTTTTATAATTTCATAAACTACACCACAGGATTTGATATGATACTAATTTGAAAGTATGTTGAAAATTTTTTTCAATTTTCTCGGTTTTCTCCATTCTCCCAAACAAAATGCTTGCTCATACAGGGTGTTTCAATGAAAATTCGACCCCCCTGTAAGCAACAGCAAACCCCTTTATTTTTTTCAGTGGCATGGGGGGTCGCGTGATATATTGACAGGTCTTTTGTCACTCTATTACCTCTATATGTTTTTTCGAAATTAGTTATCAAGAACTTGAATGTTGAACGTATGAATAAGCAATAATTTTTTCAAGCTGGGTTAGTTAAATGGCAAAGTTGTAGGTAATAAAAAGATCTATAACGTTTGTATTTATAATTTTTTCACATAACCTTAATATTTATGTGAAAAATTCAAATAACCATCTTTTTGGTTTTTGGTTTTTTTATTTTTATCTTTTTCAAAAAAAATTCTACGAAATTTGGTGAAAATTTACCTTATTATGTCCCAAATACACTGTAATTTATTTGATTCAAAATATTCATTTTTTCACCTTACTTTGACTTAATATCCAAAAAGCAATCCACTTTTCAATCGAAATTTCTCTCATCAAAATATTAGCTTGTTTCACAAAGTAGGTGTCCTTTTTGTTCGTTGAAATATCTACTTTCTGATTTCTGATGTAAAAAAATATACATTACTATAGTAAAGGTTCTCAGAAAATGCCAAAAACCAAATAAAACTCGAATTCGAAAATTTTTTAATCATTATGTAAAATTTTGAGATGTTTACTAAAATTTACACTTTAATTACTCAAAAAAAGTAAGAGATAGGCGAAATTGTATTTGTGAAATTGAAACGTTTTGATTACAAAAATTCCGATGGACTGAAAACAGTTCAGATAGAAGATATTTTGGACGTTACGGACAACTATGAAATTTCTTCGGCAGATTTTACATGGTCTCATTCCAAATTTGCAAACAAATAATTCGATGGTTGGAACGGGTTCATGGAAAAGGTACACACTAAATTGACTTATATAACTTCAAAAAGTATTTTCGTGCCGTTCATAAAAAATCCACCGAATGATTATGATACCATTTTCAAATCGTTGGTAGAAGCGGCTAAACAATGCCAAATATTCGAGTTTAATTAAATTCTTCTTCAGGGCTCTGTGACAATGCGAGATAAGGTGCAAGATAGGGTGATCTAGAAGACCATTCCATGATACGTATCCCGCCAGTTCTTTATTCAGGAAACTTCATTCAAGAATTGGCGAACGGAGCAGCTTTGTATGGAGGTCCTCCTTCCTGCTGTTACATCAAACAGTTGTCAAAGTTTCACATTGAATTTGAATCGCTGGAGATCAAATTCATTTTGCGCTTGCCAGTTGATCTTTCTTCCAGAGACCCTCACTTTCCTAACCTGAGAAGATATCGTTCTTTCCGTGGTTATTGCCTGAGAGTTTTCCGGATTCACTCGGATCTTCCACTCGAGGTACCAGCGCTCGAGCTCGTCCAATGCACGTTGCATGTAGACGATTCCGAGCTCACGACCCATGGAAGATACAGAGCCGTATCATCGGCGAGGCGTAGAGAGACACCTTCATCCGCTCGGACCTCGAGAGGTCGCTGATGTAGAGCGAGTATAACGTAGGAAAGAGCACGGCTCTCTGTGGCATTCCAACGAGGATCTCCCTGTTGTCAGACAGGAAGCCCTCTACTCTAACCAGAAATGTTCTGTCTTTCAGGAAAGACCCAATGTACCTGATCAGGCCCCGAGGCAGTTTGAGCGAAATTAGCTTGTGCAAAATCCTTCGTGCCATACATGGTCGAAGGCCTTCGAGATGTCTAATAAGACGACTTGGACTTTGCGATTATTATTTAGCTCTGCGCTGGTGTTTTCGACCAGTCTCAGAGCCTGTAATTCAGTGGAGTTTTCTCTCCTGAAGCCGAATTGTTCGTCAAGCAGATCATTTCGGTCCTCGACTTCTTCGTTGAGCCTTTGCAGAACGACTCTTTCAACCAGCTTAGTCGCCGACGAAAGCAGACTGACCGGGGATAGTTCTGTGGGAATAGCTTTCTTGACCTTTGCGGCCCTGATATAACCCTTCAGCTCTTCCACAGAAGCTGGGCGGATGTTATCGGAAAACAGTAGACTGCTGCAGCTGCAGTTGAAACCTTTGGAGATTATAACCATAGAAGACCACAGCAATCGCGTGTCAACTTAAACTTCAAGAAGAGTACTTCGATCACTCCACTGAAGATTACAGTCGCAGTTGCAGTTGAAACTTTTGGAGATTATAAGCAAAGAAGACCACAGCAAAACCCGGAAACCAAACAAAACATATTTTTATTCTTTATTTTATCTTTGAATTTTTTCAATTATATTTTTTATTTATTTTCTAATCTTCTTCATTTAATTTTCATGCTCATTTATATTTTTTTATTTATTTATAATGTGGTCATGTTCATCATTTATCTTGATTATTTCATTTTATTCGTTTTATTGTATTTTCATTTCACGTTTTATTGCTTTTATATAATCGATATTTTAGCTATTCATTCTTTTTTGGGAAAAAAAGTTTTTGGCTTTCTACTACTCCATCTTGATACAAAAAAAGAAGGATGAGGGAATCTTCCAAAGAAAGAAAGGAAGTATCTCTATACATGGATGTGTAGATTTCGAATCATATTAAAATAATATTGGACAACGGAAGTCCAAACTAGTTAAATTCACCCTGAAATATATCGTCAACCACTTTCCAACAAACTGTGAAAGTAGTTATTTCAAAAGGGATCCTCCTACTTTTTTTTGATTAAAATGGAGACGTAGTAATCTAGTATTGGATCACGAATGCCTTCGTGCTCTGGTGAAAGACAGAGGAAAAGTTGCTTGGAAGAGCAAAGTTTGAGGTTTCTGTCAATCTCAAAGATGATGTCTTCATAAGGAGAGGCACTCATGCTTAGGTATTGTGACACACTATATAAATATATAGCTGACCCCTTATTAAGACTATATAGACGTGTTGTTATTGATTTAAAAGTAAAATACTATTTTCCATAAATATTGTGATAAACTATAATTATTCATTTTCTATCAAAATGTAAGTATTAAGGGTATTTTACGGTTACATTGGGTAGGAAGGTTAGGTAAGGTTCGGTCTGGTTAGGTTAGGTAAAGTTATGTTAGATTATGTTAGTTATATTTGTTAGTTAGATTGGGTAGAAAGGTTAGGTAGGGTTCGGTCTGGTTAGGTTAGGTTAGGTTAGTTATAGTTGTTAGTTAGTTAGTAATAAGGGTATTTTAAGGTTAGATTGGGTAGAAAGGTTAGGTAAGGTTCGATCTGGTCAGGTTAGGTTAGGTATAGCTGTTAGTTAGTTAGATGGGTAGAAAGGTTAGGTAAGGTTCGGTCTGGTTAGGTTAGTTTAGTTATAGTTGTTAGTTAGTTAGTTGTAAGTTAGTTGGGTAAAAAGATTAGGTAGGATTCTGTCTGGTTAGGTTAGGTATACTATTTATGCTTCATATAGTATGTCACAATACTAGACTTTCTCCGGTACTTTTAAACAGATAAATTGGTGACGGTTAATAGAAACAGCTATCTTAAATCAAATTCCGAAATTAGTGAAGTCGTGATACCCACTACTAGTCAGAAGAAATTCAGTTTTCATGCATTGAATGCCTAATGAAGCACTCCAATCACATGCATCACGGCATTTCCTCACCAACCATTTAGGACTTTAATTCGTCGATTCACTAATACGATCGTAGGGATTCATGAAGGCAGAAAGCAAGTCGCCGCAGCTCCAAGAATTCTTCATTACGTCACACAGTGATTCATATCGCCTCGTCGAGTTAATGAACCATAATGAACCTGATGCGCGGCATTTTGCACGTCGGAAAAATTAAACGATCCGAAATTGTTTATTCCGATCAGGCACTCTATTCCTTACATAACTAAACCATGACCATTGTTCGAATTGCACCTGTCTAATAGAAGAATCGCCGTGCCCAGCCCTTCCGTTCAATTTAATTGATTATGCGGTGGGTGGGCGAATTTTTGCGGAATATCACGCAAGGCACTGCTCTAGGTCCAGGACTTTTTTCTATTCATATCAGTAACCTACATGGGCCGAGAAAGAAAGGTTAAATTATTGGATATGCAGATTGTGGTATGTTTTTGACTATTATATCCGTGTCCACGGTTTACCCTCGTTTTTGGAGTGTTATGTCCACTAATTGTTTCTTTTTTGATTCGAATATCATACACACTCGATAAAATCTTCTTTGTCTGTTCCTCTTTATATCATGGACCCGGATATCACGCAGGTAGCTATAGCTGCCTACGTGGTCATGTTAGATGTAGCTTGGGAATTCTAGGTCTTCTAACTGGAACCACAAATGTGCGGTTGGCTCCTGTTGTTGACTCCGTACATATGTGTTGTTTCCTGCTTTCGGCAAACAAGTGTTACTCATCTTTACACTTGGCTGCAACGCGCTGATGAGGCCAATAGCCAAAAACACGTGTCCGCGGTTTGCCCCTTTTTTGGAGTGTTACACTTATAAGTACAATTACTAAATGTGCATTGCATAAATGATATGTACCTTGAACTATTCGGTACAACAGTCGAATTTTCTTTTGTAATTACAAATCTCCTATTCACATCATTCTTTGTTTGCTTGAATTTCACAATCTTCAATATCATCTAATGTTACCTGGCTGATTTCACAAATTCAACAAAATCTCCTGCAATCCCAAATACATCAACCTTAGCCATTAAATGAACTTCATCGGGAGCATTATTTAAAAAGGCACTAATATGTGTGCTTGTCAATATCGCAGCTTTCTTGGGCGAGTACCTTTCCATTTTGTTTCAGAAATGTGATTAGTTTGAAATATTTTGGAAAGTCTATATTATTATTGGATTGTAACATACTTTTAATCATTGAATAATTCGACCACACTGTTGATGGCTTTTGTTGTTGTGCCAGTTCCGAATAACACCGTCTCCGAGAAAGAACTGTACGTCTTTTCCATCTTCCATTTCATGAATCTTGAATACGCGGTTTCATAAATTTTCCGCGATTTAGCTGGCAATAATTTTTGTGATACTACTTTCGCTGCTTCTACTAACTTCGGTGGCGTCAGAGAAAACTCGGAATTAGACATTTTTCAAAATAACTACTGACCACTAAGTTCGCAAATTTTAAATCAAATCACAGAATTAAATTGACAGATATTTGATTTTCTATTGATTGGTTTCCTAGTAACGGTATAAGTACAAAAGCCTACCTGTTTAAAAATTCAAATTTCACACCGATTATTTTCTGACTTCAACATATTGTAATATGTCTTTTTCAGTATTATATCGTCGTTTTTCCCCTCACAGAAAAACATTGTGTATTATACATGGGAAAAAAATAGATTTTGCTCTCAGTTTTTTGTCTTCAAAGCCTCGAGCTAAAATCTAATACGTTTTTCCCCCTGTATAATAAATAACTATGTTTTGTGCCCTTTTTGTACCTCGGGTTTACATACTTGAAATATACATAAAATTCGAAGAAATATATCTTTGTGGATTGGCGTTCAGAGTTTTTGATGAGAAAAGTCGGTCAACAAATTGCCAAGGTTACCGTGAAAAGGATTGGCAAAATTATAGGAAAATAAACTGATTCTCAGGAAATAAAAAAGTTGAGTAAAATTGAGAAATATATTAAATATGTGGCGTTAGAAACCCTTGACACTTTTCCTACAGACCTGAAGTGGAGCACACTTTTTCTTTACACGGCTGACATTGTTTTGCAGAGACTTTTAAATACGTTCAGAATAACACTTTATTGTAACTGGCAAACCATTGTATAATGGTGGTCTTTGTATTACATATTATGCTTGAGAGAGATAGTATTTCAAGCATATGCTTCTGTTTTTTATCATTCCTCAGAATGGCTTTCATTTCGCAATTTTGAATTTCCTGAAGCAAGTCGAATTCTCCATTTACCAAACGATAACAAACTGTTTCATGGTAATCAATATGTCGAGGAGCTATTTTTTACTGATATCATACATATTATGTGATTTTTTTTGTAAAATTGCATTTCAAGGATATATTCAGAGAGTAATCTATTGTCACACCTATAAATAATTAAAATTATTTCCCTTCTCCAATTTTATTATTGTTCCACATCGATTAATATCCAATAAGTTTTCTTTGTATCTTCAAGACATGTCTACTAGATATGAACTTGGTTGCATGCATTTACAGTTTCAAATTGTTATAATTCAACCGAAAGTAAAATAAATCATGAATAGTCCTGAAATGATATTGGAAGCCAAATTAAACAAATATTCACTCTATAATCAAATTTAGCTTCATAAAGCGATTCTACATATTTACTTTTTTCATATGTATTAATTTTCGAAAACTTCTACATATGGTTCCGAGTTTCGCTTGTACCCCTTCATTTTCCAAATACTGCCAATGAATGAAAATTTATTGGAAAATTCGAGCTGTCGTCAATTTTGAAAAACGTTAAATTATAATGAGATATCTTGCAAAGCTTCAACACCTAATTGCTTCAGTATTTGATATTTGAGTTCCATAATGCCAATATAGGTGATCAGTTAAAACGGTATTTTTGTTGGCTGCACCTATACATATTTTGATATAATTTATCCTCTATGTTCATGCCCAATTTTCAATTTATAATTTACCGAAAATGAACAATTCAAAAATAACTTTACAGAACGCTCAAATGTGAGAACTTGTTTCCTCCTTTTCATAAAAGAAGATGTATGCATCTCCGAGCGATTTTGGTGAAATTGGTGACACTTGTGAATCATTGTATTCATGCCACGTGTCAGTATAAAGATGTCCGCTGTAGGTAGACCCACTGTGATTCGAAAGTGCATATAGATTATAGCGACAAGGAATCACATTATCTTCTGCATAATTGTTCATATCTAATGTAGCTAGAGGAAATTCGATGGCAACATTTAACTTGCCTCTGAATCTTTTGAAATGAATGAAAAAATACAGGGAAACTTATGGATCGATAAAGTCTTTGTTCATTTTCTTCTTTCCTTGCAACTTGAACACGTTGGATTCTTATGTCCATCCAAAGTTTTCTCTCTTGTGAAGATGTACAAGCACTGTGATAAACTCAATTGGCCAGTTCTTTGTGGTATGGGGAGTGACAAATCCCAGAAAGGATCAAAGGTTACAAATGAGTGTCCACAATGTGTGCACTTCATCATGGAAATAATTGACCAACGAAATTATCTACAATCTCAGAGTTATATGTACTCAAATAAATCAGCCATGACTCTTGTTCTTTTCTCTTTTCTCAATAATTCTATTAACGTCATCATGTAAACATTCTAAAAGATTACGAAGGAACTGCTGGGCGTCTTGATGCGCATGACCCATGAATCGAGGGGCAAAACTGAATCTGACTTTTTAAGGAGACTGTGTTCACTGCTCTATTAGATTAATCTTCTGATCACAATTCCTTAATAACTTCAATTATACTCGTGGAAATCAAATATTTAGGTAATATTCTGCCAACTCAATGATAGCATCGTTGTTGGTATATCTCTCTAGTTTACAATCAATTTATGTCTGTAATGCCAAAGGCAGTTGTTTGTTAATTTTTGGTCCCTAAATGCAAAAATGATAGTGAAAATTTTCTAACACGTAACATTTTTAAGTTATGATTTTTTTCTAAAAAATTTTATGAACGACTTCCCAAATTTACTTTTCCCCTGTTCCTCCACTTGTCCAAAGAGAATGCTGAACTATTAGGGTCTAGATTACAACAATGGAATTTACTAGCCCCTAAAACCAAAGTTATAATATTTAGGAACCGTAACCATGAGCTATCCTCGTTTTTTACTATGCAGGATAAAATGTGTGTTTGTGTAAATCCATATGGTGTGATGGAAAAATTAGGATTTGCACATAATCCGGACGAATGGCGTTTATTTATAGATTCGTCTAAAACATGTTTAAAAGCATTTCAGCTCCATAATGGTAACAAAAGACCCTCTATTCCTCTTACACATGCAGTTGCCATGAAGGAAACACGAAAGTATGTCGCTTATTCTAAATGTAATAAGTTAAAATACGTATAAGTGGCAAATTTGTGGTGTCCTAAAAGTCATAGGATTATTACTAGGTCTTCAGGGCGGATTTATGAAGTTTTTCTGTTTTCTTTGCCTTTAGAACAGTAAGGCAACATAGAGAATGGCCTCCGAGAGATAAATATAAAGTAATAAAAATTAAGTAATGTTGACTTAGCTGCATGGAGTTCTTTCAAAAGAATTGTTTCGCGGTTTTTAGGGAACAAGAAAGTAGAAATTTACGAAATACGTGTAGAAGAACTACTTGAAAACTACTGCAGAATGGGATGTCGCATGTTTCTCAAAATCCATTTCTTGCACTCCCATTTAATTTTTTTACCAGAAAATTTGGGTGCTATCATTGATGAACAAGGGGAAAGCTTTCACCAAGACATACTGACAATGAAGCAACGTTACCAAGACAGATGTAATGCAGCGATGATGGAGGATTATTGTTGGTTCCTTATGAGGAAAAACGATGAAACATATAAACGAAAGTCAACATTTGCAAATAGGTTATGTAAAAAAGACTTCATTATGATAAAGTCTGTTATCCTCAAAATATATTGTTTTTTTCTTGTTTTGATCTTGTAAATCTTATATATTTTGATATTTGGAATCCAAAAAACAGTGTTGTGAAAATGTATACTAATTATTGTAAAATTCAATATGTATATTTTAGCCATAAACAAATTTTATTTAGATTTAGGAATAGGTGTAGTCAATGACTTGTCGCAGTCAGGATGCTTCAAACTGTCATATAAAGCCCTTATTAGTCGTTTTTTTTCTTATTTGTTTGCTGGTGAATACTGAAATAATTTTAGCATTCTATTCAACACCATTTTTCAAAAATGTCATCTTTTAAAATTCAGGTCATTCCGAGGTCTTCATAGGACGGCAAACGATTATTGTTTCTCAACAAAACTTTTCGAACTTGACATTCGAAATCTTCCAACAAATTAAAAATATTGGCACGTATATTACTACCATGAAAGTATTGTATACTACGTATAAATGATTTAAATGTGTTAATTTGTGTTTACGTCATAGTCGTGAAAAGATTATATCTATAATAATATAATTAGATTGTTTTCTTATTGTTCTCAATCCATAAAATGATTATTACAAAATATTCATAAATTGGAATATTAAATTGATATGGAATATTGCTAACTTCGATTTCTGTTTTTTCTGATAGTTGAACAATAGTGAAAAACTGTTAGATATGTTGTGGTTTCCACAAACGTTCTCTAATCATTTCAGATGAGCACCATTGATTCCATTATTTCTTCGGAGTTTTCCAAAAAAATTGATGTTTTCATCGTTGGTTTCAACGAGTAACTATTAGCGACTTGACAGTCGGGACCAGATGATTTGATTACATACATTTCAGAATCGTATATTTTTCTCACTCAACTTTTGTCAAATTTCACTTAATTTTGTTATTTTACAGTAATCGAATTAATCAAAAAATTGATGGAGCTAGCCAGTACTTAGTGGTAGGAGATTATCATGAAAAATGAGAAATAACACTTTCTATGTTTTTTTCACTTTTAATTGTAACTATCGTTACTGCAGTTCCGTCCTTTAAAGATTTTCAATGTTCATTGTAATTGTTTGAAAATGTTCTTAGTAACTTCAGTAACAACATTAGTTACAAATAACAGTGTTAAAAAAACAGAGAGTTATATTTTTCATTTTTCAGAATAAATCGAAATATATTTATTTTATTTTCCGAAGTTATATATTAATCTTATTTTTGGGGTATATATTAATATGGACCTTTATTAATTTATAAGAAAAATAAATTCAATTGCTGATACTGTATCGCAGATAGAATAAAAATTCTTCATGTAAAAACTTCCCGGAAGTTTGCTATATTACTCTAATTCAATGGTTAAAGCATATTTTTCAGGGATTTCAACCAAAATCACTATTTAGAGGTTTGGTGTTCAGCAAATACCATTTACGGTTCGATCCAGCCATACATTCCAACTCTAGCTGCCCAAATATTATGAGTGAGAGGAATCGTAATTCGTTTTGAAGACTCAGACTCCTTTACTTAAAGTGTCAATTATTTGGTATTTCATAGACAAGACGTACATATCGTTTTCCCGGTAAACTTCACTTAAAATGAAATTCTCAGCACTTCAAGTATATCCATTATGATGCCTGAATCCGTTGGATTTGGTAGAAATATAATTTAAAAAAATATGGATAATTTTCCAAACGAAAATATGCCAGGTATTAAAAGTGTACCCAGGTATTTCTGTAATTTATCTAAAACCTTTCCATATGATTTCAAAATCGATACATTTCTATTTACCATTATCTCCTCTACATAATTATCTGGTTAATAACTTCTATTTTCACACAATCTTCTCGGGATGTTCACAAATAGGTACTCGAGCATTTGAAATATTTTTGATTACAAAAGCGCTAATCATAGAGTCGTCTGGCTTTTGGTGCATAACATTAGGAAGCCCAGAATTCGTATATTGAACCATGTTTCTTTAGCAGTAGGTATTGATGAATTAATGATGAATTAATTTAATGACATGAATACAGCTAGACTAGGTAGACAACTGTCGAAACTGTCTATGTTTACGAAACAAAATCTGCTGAGAGTTTTAAAATAATTTTTCCATAAAAGTCACCACTGTGTAGTTCAAAAGTTGCACGTTTTTTAGCAGTTTTTTTTCAAAGACCCAAAAATAACCTTCATAAATATATACATTTTACTAAGAAACATCCTTGATACATCAGAATAGAAATCAATGCAAAATCTCAGGAAGATTTTTACTGGAAAATATCTGAGAGAAATCAACTCATGAATCATATCATACGTCAGGTATTGAGTATGTCTGCCAAATAAGACTCGAAAGGAAACTCCGCTATTTTCTCTGATTGTTAATACATAATGTTTTACATTCAAACGGTTTTAAAAGTTGAATAAAAATATACGAGCATAAGCTTTTACGGCTGGAATCATGATTGATGACAACCAAACCCGGTCTGTTAGGCCGTAGTCGCATGAAACCTGTAGTACCAAACGTTTCGACTGCTACTGCGACAGCCGTCATCAATGTTGTGTGAGTTGACTGCGAGGATTCCTTCTCATATTCCATGAAAGAAAAGCAAGAGGAGTTTTACATTAATTGCTAAGAGGACATTCTTGATAGCAGTAATACAAGGCTCCTTTTGAATTATTAAAATTCTTATAGTTATTTCAATGGAGTCGTGAGTTTTTGTTGTATCGTGCTCAGTTTTCCAGAAAAATAAATAAAACTTTTATCGGTACGCCCGTGAAATGGAACAGCGATCTGAAAATGCCTTCACTTTTCTCAAATTTAATGGTAATTACATAAAACCTGAAAGTGAAACTAAAGTTAACCCCCACCACTATCTAAACTCCCCTAGATCTTTTATGTTTGATCAAAAAAGTACTCGTGTTGCGTTGCGACAAGACTAATCATTTGTCGAATATATGATTACATTAAAGTGGTCAGAAATATCCCTAACTGTTGAAGTGACCGTCATAAAATTTTACCTACCATTCATTTATGGCTTCGCTAATGGCAATGCAGAAGCCCGTCAAATTGATCAAGAATGATATCCAAACAGACATATTCCATTAGAAAGAACGTTTATAAGAACACATGCTACACTCTGCGAAACTGGATATATAATTCCACACCCTGAACTTTCTGATAGACCAAAAAGTTGACAACAATTCTTCGATAGGTACTCGAAAATTACCTCTGCAGTTCAACATCAGTCATCAAACTATTTGGAGGGTTTTGCATACAAATTTAATATATTCATACCACATGAATTAGGTCCATGTATTGTTGACAAGCGATGGTCCTTGGTTATTCTGATATTTTTCGGTGGTTCCCTGGGACTATTGCAATCAATCACTACTTTATGCTTGATAAAGATTAAGGCAAGTTTTTCACGAGCTTCTATCATGCACTTCAATAATAATAATTTCTGGGCTTATGAGAACTCTCATGCCACTATAGAAAATGGATTTCAGTTTCTTGAAAACTCATTACCGGGTCTATCAGTTAGAAGATGTACCTTTAGTATTACGAGGAAATTTGTGCTTTATGCATAACAAAGCACTGACAAAGTACTGCTCGTGAATATCTCATGAATTCTTTTGCTCGTCAGTGAATAAGTTGTGAGAGACTTCAGCTTCGGTCACCTCGATCTCCGAACTTGAATACCCTGGATTCTTTATTTATTAGCGGCGCATCAGTTGTTGATGCGACGCTAGTGATTGATGTGAATGAGTGAAGAAACAGATTTATAATTAGTTGTAATCGTATTCGCATTACCCCATGAATTTGGGAACATATGGGGCAATCGATGATTAGAAGAATTGGTTCTTGTAAGTCAAGATTCAAATTTTGAGGATTTGTTTCGAATATTTTCCTTTTGCATACAAAAAATTCGAGTTGGATATTGTGGTTTAATTCAGCTTCACTTATACCTTTCATATAATTGCCGTGAAATTTGAGAAAAGTGAAGGTATTTTTAGATCATTGTTTCATGGCTCGCATAAGCGTGGATATAGTAACGTTCCATTTTTCCCCAAAACTAAGCACGATACAACAAAAACTCACGAGATCAGAAAGTTGTTATTACAATTGTTCAAACTCACGTTGATATCCAATTTACAAAAAACTAGTAGTATAAAATAACTTTCACCATAAATATCAGTCAATCTGCGACGTATCAGAACTAACTTCTGCAAAAAGGAGCCCTTCATTATGGCCATGAAACGTAATAAAATCGGCGAAATATCTTTTGAGCAATTGATGCAAAACCACTTTTTAATTACAATTTTAACATCTTTTTATTCGAGAAACAAAGTGATTTAGGTCATACGTTTATATGGCCTTTCTTTCATGAGATATGATTTAAAATCAAAGTCATATCTCAAGTTACACCCTGTATAATTACTTATTCAAATACAATGGATTGATATTCCATTGTGAGAACAATCACTACGATTGGCTCAGTCAGGTCAATATTCCGTTGTTCCTATTATTGGTGTATAGCATACGAAGTCAATATCAACAAAATGTATTTTCTCAATCTCGAATACCTTGACGTGATTATTGTTTCGCTAATTGCTTTCAGAGCCCAAATCATTTCCAGCTAATTCAGCGGCCATCATATCTACCTAGAGAGAGGTAATCACGATTTCTCAGAATCGTTATTCGAAATGGTTCTTCGACCATATAATCCGCTAATAATACTGGTAGGTTTTCAACGTGTCTCCCACACCTGCCTTGAGTTTTGTTCTTCGATGGCACGAGTTTTCTTTCGCAATAATAATAATATTGATGAAGAATACTTTATTACGGCACTCTTACGGTATTGACGAGACACCTGTGTTGTCCTACGTTCTTGGGAATATTGGGGAACCAAAAGTGCCGAATTTATTGAAACTATTCGTTTCCCACCCTCAGGCTTTAACAAACTAATAGGCCTGATGTAGTCCTTCTCAACCACAAGAGCAAGACGATATTTTTCGTGGAGTTTTCTGCTTCGTGCGAGACAAATATCGTCCGAAAAGAGTAGGAAAAACGGATAAAATATCGAGATTTTCTCTTAAAAGTCCGCTGACTCTATTCAGACCACTCTGTGAAGATGATTGTGTCCTTGATGGAATGATGCTTTCTCTATCGAAGAGATCACACAGGAACGCTATTCATGGAGTGTTTGTAGTGCAAAATGATTAGAAGAAAGTAATCTTTGTATTAATCGATATTCATATGGAAGCAGTTGTTTGGAAATTATTTTTTTTAATTCAATGTTCATGTGGCATTAGTTGTTTCGGGAGGGCTTCTTCTCGCAGTTCGTTCTGAAAGTAGCTTCTATGAATAATCTACACATCTTTGTATAGAGTTAACTTTAATCTCAATTGAGTTCTTCCTTTCTTTGGAAGTTTCACACAATTTTTTTCATAGTGATGGTCAAAAACCATCTTTTCACTTTTTATACTTTCACGTGGTTATATGTTTCTACAGGGTCCTGCAACAGTGGCGCGGTGTTCCATATCTCTATATAGGAAGCAGATAGGAATCTAATTTTCTATAATATTACCTTATTGCTCGAGCTCGACAAAATAAAAATATTGGCGGTCACACAGGGTGTTCGATTTTTTCTGGGCGGATCCCAACTGTGTCTTT
>WOGN01003129.1:0-15673 GCA_015342105.1 Leptinotarsa texana
CTGTTTGCAATATTATGCCCTGGCATTTTTCTGAACCAATTTTAAATTGATCTCCAAACTATTCTATATCAATCTACTTCTGCAGCTGCACTTTCCAATTCCTTATTGAATTTTAATAATTTTCACAAACAAATTAACTAAATTTTTAGTTTCTGATAAGTAATAAATTGAAATGTATAACAATGAGTCATTCCAATTAATTATCAATTTTATTATTATAATTTGTTCAATTAACCTATTAGAATTCTGGGCATTCCAAAAGATTAACGTTCATATCTTTCTCTCTTACACCCAAAACTTCAAACTCATGACTGAATTCAATCTCTTAATTGAGTCATTTAAAAAGGCTCACAATAGATTTTCATCAAGTATTAACAACGTCCGTCAAATATTGAATATCTATTTAATTATTGGGCACATTAACAACTTCAAATCCAGTAGGAAGTAGCTACTAGTTCTCTTAACAGCTTTGAGACGTTTTTTTTATAGTCAATAACTTGCTTAGCAATTGTTCTCACCTTTCAATGCTATGAAATCAGCTTCATATTTTTTCAATTTCTTGACTTTCAGGCTACAGGCTGATTTGATAAGTTGTTTAGCAGATTCTTCAGTGCGACATTTTTTAGGTAAAGACACCCTGAAGTATTTTAATATACCTTCAAAATCCAATTGCATAAGATCTTTCTTGCACAACTACAATAAAATAATCATCAAATGAATGTACACCCGTATCTTGGAATATAATTACCATTAACAAAGCAAGAGCAATTTGAAAGAGTGTATCAATTCCTTGAAGAAGAAAAACATCGATGATGTGAAAAACGAAGTACAAAGGAAATCTAGCAGTAAATAACGTTAAAAACCATTGGGATGCAAACATATGAGTTTCTATGTGATGTTCTGCAAAATGAAGCCATAGTGGGGTAAGTTGTTCCTCCATAAGTTTATTAAGTTGGTACAGCCTTAGATATAAATTATCAAAACCATCTTTGTACAAGTCTCTGAGTCGATAATCATACATTAATTTCACTAAAACACAAAAAGCTTGTTCTTCAGGCATCTGAAAACCAATCAAATTAATCAAAAGGAAAGGTTGCTACAAAAAAATGAACTTACATGCAACAAAAGGGTTGCTGCTAGAAAGCTCAAACCCTGACAATATCCAACTTCTGAATCGAAGGCGGCGTATGCCTTGCTAACCCTGTAGAGAGAATCCTGACCTAAGCCTCCGGCCTCTTTGAAAAAGTCGTGGGCCGGAAAAGTTCGTGCGATATCTCGTTGAATAACATTTTCACAGCTGGATTCCTAGACGATTTTTTTCATTACAAATAAATTATAAAGTAGTACACATACCTTTGTTATGAGCAATCGATAATTTTCCATCATATCTGTATTTTCTTCAACTCCTGCTAGTCTTTGCCAAACTTCTCCCCTTAGAGCTTCTGGAATACCCAATCTCACTAAACCGGCTAGTTGTTTTGGCCTTTGTTGGGTCGTTTTCCATCTACAAAGAACTTCTGCCCAATTTTCAAGAACAATTTCAGAGCAGTCTTTAGACACTAGACCTGTACCACTCAGCAAGGGTTCGTCACCATCTTGAAAAATAGATTCAATGAAAGAGATATCTAGTCAGAAAGTGATGCCTTACCGGAACTACATTCTTCTTTAGGTGTTAAAGTATCAATGGACGTTATACTTGGAGATTGTATTAAACTGGATAAATTCAAATTAAGGTTCAATAGATTTCTGTCTAATTCTCCAGAAGTTTCCATATTTAAAACTTCATAGTGTATATCATTTAGATCAGACACCACCTAAATGAAGATTTGAATAAAGTAGTGAATGAACCACATCAACAACTAATCTTTATTATGCAAAATGAATACTGTAATTATACATCAGAAAATTTATAGATAATTTCATTGGAAAAACCAGATGGACAAAGTTTTCAGATAAACATGTTTATATGAAATGAATATGATATGGACTGACATTCAAAAGTTGACACACATTCGATAAAACAATACTGGAATGTATCATTAATTAGTGTAGCAGCTATAAATAAAATATTATGAATCTGATATACAGGGTCTCAAAAAGCAATGAATCAAATGAAACAGAATGATTTATAACATTTGAATCCAAATTCCAGTTACAGCCACGCTATTGGTGTCTATCACTAATCATTAATTAGTATAGCAGCTATAAATAAAATATTATGAATCTGATATACGGGGTCTCAAAAAGCAATGGATCAAATGAAATGGAATGATTTATAACATTTGAATCCAAATTCCAGTTACAGCCACGCTATTACTGTCTATCACTATCATTGATAGTGTTTGTTACCCGATTATTGATAAAAATTAATAACACCAACGGAAATTATACTAAATAGATGAGGAAAAATGATGATAAAATATATAGAATCACAACACTGACAACAATGTTTTCGTTTTAATGCAATATTTCTGAGAATTTAGTGCCTCTACAATTATGGAATTGTACTATAGCCATCATAATAATCGAACAACTTTCAGAAAAAGAACCTTATTCAAATTATACAGTGAAAGGCCTTTTGAGTAAAGTTCCTAGTGTGAAAATTGATTAATTATCATCATAAACATGCACTTAATTAAAAAGATCTTTGGATACAATTTTGAAGAAGAACAGGATCGGGTACAGGGTCTAACCATAGATATCCCTTTTGGTTTAGTTTTCAACCCAGAAAGAGGTGATTACAAATCTGTCACTGAGTTGGAACCCGTTCAGAAAGAGGCCCACAACAAAACCGCAGAGACTACTTCTGCATTAGGTTTCCTTCAACTACATAAAAGACCTTGTGTTATCAAAGTACCAGAAATTGCTATTCCCAAGTTGGCAGGGGCGAAGTCGAAAAATGAGAAGTTCATCATGGTATGCCGAAAGGGTGTATTCATTACCAAGGCCTGATGCGTAAAGAGGTTACCTCCGGCACTTCTATTGTATTGACAAGACAACTGTGTTGCAGACTCCGGCAGATATTGAATCCGTTGTGGGGAATGAGAAGTGTCCAATTTATTGAAAGTATTCGTCTTCCACTCTCAGGCTAATACAACCTCCCAATGTAGTCTACATTGATTATCAAAGTAACACGATATTGTCCAAAAAGAAAATACTAAAAGTGGAAAACCAAAATTTTCTCTTCAAACTCCATGAGCTCTACCTGTCTTGTTGAACTAAGGCAGAAATCTTGGCCGGACAAATGCCGAGTGCGTCTTTTCAGGGCATATTATTTTTGGACCTATTGAAAACTCACCTCACACTGTGGAGAATAATCACTAGTTACTGATGCAGAAGAGTCCGCCACAATATCGGAATTTCGCGGAAGGGTCCGGCCTACACAGTCTGACAAAGTTACAACGCCGGCCTTTCGGTTAGGAATATTGAAAGACGATACACAAGATATAGGGCTAATATCATGTTGGCGAGACAATATGTGTCTCATATCCATTTTGTGATAGACTACAGGGTGTCCATCTGGTCTTCTACTCCCACTATCTGGCTAATTGCTGCTGAACTAGGGTGTGTCCAGAACACTTCAAGTTATTGTGTGCTGTTGATTACCAATCAGCAGAGGATACGAATGCAAGAGGTTGCTAAAAAGTCACTAGTGAGGCGAGAAAGTATCGGGGACTGAGAAATCTCGCCTAATCCAAAAAGTCTTTGTGTGTTGCGGACAGTTCGCCGACCTCTGGTAGACTGAAAATGAAAGGGCATTTATGAACCCTTACACTCCCGCATGCATAGGGATGCCATAAATTATAAAACCAAGACATGAATACATGATAGAATAAAATGGTCTATTCAGGACAAGTGGAGAAGTTTATCTTTTGAAAAAAAAATTGTAAAATTGTGTCAACATTCTTTGACGAAGAAACAAACAACAACACGATATGTGGTTCAATTTGACTCATATAAAGATGAAAATTTGATGAATAACGCCTAAAAAACCGCAAACTGAACTGTCATAAAATTCAGGTTTCTCCTCCAGAAGCAACTAAATAACTGGGCAGCTGTCCAGTACTGTTATGAATAACTTTCAAACACACACATATGAGTAATGGCAGAATATGACATACTGATTAGAGAGTGATATATCTGTTTTAGTCTAGGCATACTGTACACTTGAAAAGATGAAAAAATATATATCTTGAACTCTTGTCTATATTGCTGCATGAAGAACTTCCTTTAAGGCAATAAAGAGAAGAATTTCATGAAAAAAAATTGAAAGTTTTCATTTCACTTATATGAATATATAAATATGAAAATTATTGCTGAAGGGATTAAATTTAATACCACAAATTGAAAATTTTTAACCATTAAAAATTGTCATTGGCCATACTATTTAATCAATAAATGAAAGAGCATACCCTCTTTCCCTAAGAAGACGGCATCTATGCAATCGACGGAAAACTCAAGATAAATGAGGGTTCCTCAGTCATCATTAGATTGTTCCGTCTATCACATAGAAGGGGCCTTTTTACGGAGAAGTTGGTACTGACTTGAGACTATTGTCTATCGTTTTTGTAGGCTAGAAATTACCCTAACTCCATGTTTTTGAGAATCCTTCCTGTTCGGTCCATCACATCAGGTATATATAGGGTAAAACAGTTCTTCCATTGGCCGTTTGCTCCAGTGTTACTGTGGTGTGTTTCTGTATGGGTTATAAGGCTCGAATGATTTGGGCCTTATTATATCTGATACCCAGAAATGCACGACATGTAAAATGTTGCTTTCGAGTCATTGAAATGAAATGCTGATAAAATTTAAGCTATATATTGCAATATTTGTTACATCATGCACCGACAACTGTTCGAAGTGAAATACATTTTTAACCACAAAACGATGACCGATGCTCGCCTGTTGCCATTCCTGGAAGGGGCGAGAGGTATATAGCTCTCTGCTTGGACGGTCAAATTGATGAGGGGTGCCAGTAGCGTGGACAATCATAGGGAGCGTTAACACGACACATTTCCTCTTTTAGCCCTTCTGATTTGCAGATACATCTTGTACTCTCAACCAGTCTTAATAACCCATCTTTTCTGTCGCGGATGATGATTGGAGTGATTGTTCAAATATCGGTCAGTATGGGTTGGTTTCCTTTATACTTCATGCCCCAGTCTGACCCTATCCCGTCTTTTCACTAATACATCCAGAAAATAGATTCTGCTTCTCTCATCCTTCCCCATTGTGAACTGGATTTTCGGGTTTCTGGAACTCTCATATCTCAGAAATTCCTCTTTCCTGTGATTCCAAACCACGAAGGTATCATGTTAAGCAATGTTCAAATAAGTGATATATGGAGGAAAGAACCCGCAGATGATTTTCAAGGTTTTACTAACTGGAACCATTGTGAATACAGATACATATCAAAACTCAGAAACACGGCATTAGGATTCAGTTTCAAATCGCGAACGTTCTCAATAAAATGAGCTGAATCTCTGACGAATGAGTTTGATTTCCCCACTAGTGTCTGTAGCAGATCCAATAAGTACGTGGTGATCTCATACATCAGGGATCCTATAGTGCTAACGATCAGCCTTAGTGAGACATCCGACATGTACATTTTTGGTAGCCCTTATAAACGAGGTGGTAATGCCTCGGTTCTCTGTAACCCTCTCTATTAACCAGGCTGTGAAGAGAGACCACTGCTAATAAAACAGGAAACATTCGACAATTTGTTAGACACCAGTCATGAAAGCCTAAACATCATGATCCATTAAAAGTATTATTTCCTTTAATGGTGCGGTAATATATAATAAGTTTATTCATAATAAAAATACAAAATATTAAATTTACATAAATATGTTTCAATTTGTATCAACAAATTTTTTGAAAGTGTCTTTTGACATTTCTCATCTATTTTTTGCATATGGAGAAAACAACCTAGTACTTCCAACTTCTTTTGGCAACAAATCATATAATGAAGCACCGCACTGTCTAATCCTTAAAACAACATTTTTTTATTTGAATGTGAAAATAATAGAAGTATTATTTTCAATATCTGAATTATTTTTCAAAAAATTGGACATTATTTTGAGTGCAACTAGAAGTGCAACCATATCGCTGGTTCAATTTTCATAGAATAGGTGACAATTTATGATTGGTTACCATGTCATAATCAATGTTTATATATGTATTATGTGTTTATATATAAATCTTTTATTTTAGCAATGAAACTGCTAATACAATACATCTATAATCAAATACGACACCACAATGTGTTAATCAAGTGAACTCAGGAACAAAATTTCAAAGTATGAGTTCCACAATAAATATACATCTACTCAAAATATCACAGTTGTTAGTCAATATAAAACACAAACAAAATATAGAATACAAAAACAAAGTTTATATAGTCAAAATTTATATTATATAAAGACTAGTTCATTCACCCAATAGATGTAAATCTTACTCTCTCTGTGAAAAACAATCTTTATACCTAAATGTTTCAAAACTCTTGCAAAAAAGGTATTTTGTGCAATGACCAATTTTTTGTCAACACTGATTTTTTTAAATGTAAATGTTCAAATATTGAATATTTTGCCATCTTTTTATTTCCATGCAATTTTTTCCAATTATTTGATTAATCACTAAAATATAACGTTTGCTTTGTACCTCTTATTTTCTCTGTATATTGTCCCTTTAAAAACTTACCTCCTTCAAATTCAAAAAAAACTGCTGAACCAAACTCTTTCTCTGGAAATACCAGAAATTTCTTTCATTTAGTGAATATATCTTTACTGGAGTCTCAATCAAAAATCGCACAGGTTCCTGTATTCCTCTTATTACTAAATCCACAGCTACCGTCATATACTGTTTCATATCTTTAGGCGTCTCTACGTTCAGCGGTTCGAATGTTGCCTCTGTTGGATCCCAATTAGCCAAAATTGTTGTACAGTTTTTTTCAAGGGATGAACCGACTTGTTCTTTCTAGAAAATATGTTCCAAATAAGGTTCCACTTAGTGGTAAATGTATCCGGATTTAACTTTACAAGAAACACCTAGAATACAATTGTAATTTTTCTAACCCGTCCTAATAGAACAATTGTATTTTGAACTTCATCTGAATTGCAAGAAAGATTTGTGGAGATTCGTTAAAAAAAAAGTAACAGTCAATACTTTGAACAAGATAGTTACCATTTCTAAGAGCTGCATATCGGAGTGGCGAACATGTCGTCCTGCAGCAACAAGAACACCAAAGCACCTTTCAATAAAGAGTTGTGGCCCATTATCTGATACTTGTCTTATACCCAGGCAAAATTGTTTTTCCAAATTCATTTTCAATCTGAAACCATTTTTATCCTTTCCAACAGTTGCAAAAGAACCCTACAAAAAATTAAACTGTGTACTGCTTAAAACCAATTTCAATCATAAAATCTGACCTTCCCGTCATCTTCTTTGATTTCCAGATTGACTTCAAAAACATATAGTAATGTACGAGCTTCAGATATAGTAGTTACTGACCCTGTCATGTCAATAGCAGATGCTACTGAGCTACTCATTGATCTGGGAACTCTCTGAAAGGCTTTGGCAAAACAAGTTGAAACTCGTGATACTGCTTCGGATATTTCACATCGAAAAACATGGCACTGAAATATGGCTGACTCCTGAGTATCACCGTGAGACCAAGTGAAAGCAAAGCAACCAGCTTCTGAGGTATCAATCGAACCACGAGCATAAAATAAGATACGATGTATTTCATAACGAGATATGACTGAATGAGAATTTGCGTCATATAATCTGAAATCATATTTAGGGATATATTGTACAACATTGTTTTTGATTAATAATAATATACTGTAACTAACTTTTATAGTCCTTCAATCCTCTTTTTTTTTGTTTATATTTATTCAAATATTACATATATCATATATGTCACTACAAGGTTGTGTATATTTTGTTTTAACATGTTCTACACATAAAAACACGTTTTTAATAAGAAGGAACAAATAAACATTATTCTATTCTATCCTTCACATATTCTAGTCTTTTTATTATGTAATTCTATTATGTAATTCATAACCATCCAAAATAAATACCTGCTTTCAGTGAATATATTCGTTACTAAAACAAATATATTGGATGTTATAGCTGGATATATAAAACTCCTGCTTTCACTAAAATCTAAAGAAAAAAAAACATACTTTTGCTGATGATACCCTAATGTTGAATATCATTTATTTTAGGTAACTTCAAAAATATTACACAATCAATTAATTTTGATAAAACCAAATATCTTCCATTCACTCCTTACCAAAATGCATTACGTAACTTGGTAATGTATTTTGCTGAGAAATGAATACAAATTCTTGAAAGTGATTGTGTCAAATATCAAGGAATAATGATCGATCTGCATCAAAAACAGGATAATCGAATAAATTTTACTGTTCAAAAAATTAATGAATTTTTTTCCCAAATTGAAAATAGTAAAAAAGATTTCAAACATATATTTAACTTGAGTTTCTTCATTTTTTTATGAGTTATGGAATTTTAGGCTGGAGTAGTGTAAAAAAGGTATATTTGAAAAATTAGAAATTACACAAAATAAATTTTAAAAAACATAATAAAGATTGAAAATATTCAACTTATTCAAATTATTGTGTATATACTCAAATTATTGTGTAAAGTAAAACACGTACATAAATCAATTATACAGTGCATTTCTTTAATGTCCCCCCGTTTTATTTTTTGAACAAATAAACTCAAAAAATTGAAAATTGGGATAATGAAATTAATGCATAAAAACATTATTTTGAAGTGAAATTGACAGATGAAACTTTCAAGATGGAGACTGGGCGCCAGAAGTTCAGAAGATTCTCGATATGGTTGTCATGAACCTTTTGACATATGAACAGCCTGTCTGAAGCATTTGTCAGGAGCTTCAAAAAAATGTGTCACAAGACCCCTTTCCATTTACTTTTCTTTCCCAGATGGCGCCCAGTCGCCATCCCAGTTAGATAAAAAAGAATATCAACAAAAATGATCATGCACATGACATAAGTAAAAACAATTAATGAAAAAATTGCACAATATAATGTTGAATACTGAATGAACTAAAGAAAATAAAAATCTTACAAAATTTAAAAAGAAGACTGAAAATTGGAGATTTGAAGACAAAGTATTTTATACAAAATTCATTATGTCAAAAATATATCGTGGGTGAGTTGCCTGAGAAAATCCTAACCAGACTAGCATTTATTGAAAATTAAAATTTTGCAAGGAAATATTCATTTATTAAAAATCAAATTTTGCAGGTAAATATTTTATTGGCCACTTCTAGTTAATATAATATCCTTTCCTGTATCAAGAAATCAAGAAAACCCCTGCTTTTCGAATCTCATTGATAATTTTTTTTTGTCCAAATTGAAGTAATACTACTTCATTCCTTAGTACCTTAACTTAATTTTGAACAGCAAATCATGATGAGTCCATAACTATATTCAGAGAAACGTTTTCCAAATAAAAAGCACTTGAATACAAAATTATTTCTTTACTCATTAATTGTTCATTTACTTAATTGGTAACATCATATAAATAATGTGTGGCGCTGTCCATTCACTATAGATTTTCAAATGGAATTATAGAAACATTCATATTTATTTTATTAATATCATTCATTTCATCAAACACAATAAAGATGAGATTCAACATATTGGGTATGTTGAAAAATCAGCCATATGAAAATTGTATCTGCAAAACTAATATATACCTACTTTTAATGCTAAGGGTTATTATCTCTTCACTTAAATTTTCCATATGACTAGAAATATCATTTATTCCAGAACTTCATCAGAAGACAGAAGATTTTATTCAAGAGCAATATTTATATGGAGTCATTGTTTATAAATTTATAAAACAAAACATGCAACTTCGAACATATATACTGGTTATCTGAACTACTCATACCAACATATAGGAGTTGACCATGGAACCAATAATTTCAGCAGAGGTTTGAAAGTTTTTGACCTGATGCTAATAAAGTATTGTAATTACAAATTCAATTCTGCAAAAAAATTATTCATTTTCAACCAGATATTTTTTCAAAAACTCTCAAAGAAATTCAAAGGCGTGAAAATATATACTGTAACGAATCTGAAGCCGACCCTGACCGATATCTCAGCCAGCGAATAAACACATAACTCTTTAAATGGTTACAATACATTCATTGGACTTGATATATATGTATAATTTGGTAATATTTTCTAAGGGATCACTAAGCTACTTATATTCAGGTTTATACTTACACTACAAGGCCTTGAGAGGATGAAGGTACTGAAACTGATATCTTTAAGCCTTGATCAATGCTTTGTTCATTCAATATTGCCATATTACGTTGAATTTCAGCCTCTGATTTTGGAGCATTTATTGTAGCAGCTCCAAGATATGTAACTCCTGAGAATATGGTACATTCTTGATCGACATCTGAAACTTAAGTGAAAATATTCTCGAAATTGAATGAAAATGAAAGTAATGAATAATAACGGTCATATAGAATATTCACATAGAATAGTCTCATGTTGAAACTGCTGAGGAGAAAATAATATTATATCAGAAAATTTCAAGCATAGCTTGATGTTTTCTGAGATTTACGAAATTTTAGATCATCACTACTGAGAAATTCAATTTCTATCGCAAATGAAAGAAAAAAATTATAATTAAAAAAAAAAAAATAAGGTACTGCAGCTTCCACTGCAAGGCAACAAATTGAACATTAGAACACAACATATTCATGATTCAACACCAGTCAGCTCTGTTTCGTCCAGCGTGGGTCTCGTTAGCGGTGCTAGGCTAGACCAGAAATGTATTGCTAGATTCAACTTTCCTTAAAGAACAAGCCAGAGTCAATAAGGGTGGTGACATCTCTCCTTACAAAGACGCCATCTATGGGATCAAAGCTCTGTAAACATATTTGAAGTGTTAATCTGTGGTAGGTATAAATTTTAATGGTCCCAGTTCTTCATTAATTTCTACGTCATCATTTATCAAATTTGCCATAATTTTATCTGTTCTATGATCTATTCGTGTTTTCACCAATGACCTCATTCAGTATCTTGTTTCTCCGCTTTCTCTCCTTTGAGAGAATTATAGAAAATGCAGGCCAATACAAAAATATCGTCTAGAAAAAGCATTTCACAAAAAAACAAGCCAATCTGTCTAGTTTTTGTCTGTTTGGTAGAATTCGAGTTTCAAGTTTGTTATCGTAACCAAAACAATTTTTGTGTTTTTGAAAACGACACTAGTCGCAAGCAAGTTCGTTTGGTGGAAATCAGCCTCTAAGTAAAGTTCAAATGTAATAATGTCAATTGTAAATTAATACATATCAATAATAAGTATAAATATGTTTTGTAGGCCTGCGATATGACACCACCTACTTATGAGGGTAAGTACTCACCCCCTTACCTGAGTTTACTATTACAACAAACAAATAAATTGAGTATCTTCAAAAATTTGAGAAACAATAAATTTTTCCGAAATTATTTTGAAGTAAGCCTCTAGGCAAGTATCCTATAAAAAAATTATAATTTTCTTCTATGTCACTATTTCACCAAATGTATTTAATCTTTGTGATCAGGTGTTTTTCATAATACATAAATACATAAAGTATTGTGCACATAAACGACAGTATTTTTACCATAATTTTGCTACTTTAAAAAATTCATGAAAAAATTTAGTAAGATAAACAAAAAATACAGACTTATATAAAATTATTTCCATTCCCCGATTCTGTTAGTAGATCATTAAAGTTGACAGGTAGTAATCATAATGAAAATCACTTGTGGAAGATTTTCAGGGAAACCTTTCTCAAAATTTAAATCAAAATTCATTGTTAACAAATATGATTCATCTCTATTTATTAAAACATTAAATAATGCAAATAGCAAAGAGGGGTTAATGAATGACAAAAACCTGAATTAATCCTAACATAAAATTGTGTCAGTTCATTTGGATATCAATCTAAGTGGTATGTCATCAACTTATAAGATGTATGACACACAAAAACGTTGAAACAATTTATTAAAAACAATGTTGATTATTTGAATAGTTTTTAGATTTCTTTCAGATAGATTAAATTTTTAATTAACCATGACAATTATATGTTCTTTTCAACACAGTTGCTAACAGTTCTTAAGTTACGAAGTTACTCATGACAATGAATTTTTTTCTTACAACTTAAATATTTTTAAAGTAAGACAGTCAAAAAATAATTTCTCAATTTTTCACCTACATGAACAGTTGATGATATTGTCAGTATTTCAAATACTTTCACAAACATTTTGAGAAACATTTGTTTGCTAATATAAACTAATAACAATAAATTGGTGGATGTAGCCATTACTACGTGGTAGGAAATCATAATGAAGAAAAGAGAATTGAAACTTTGTTTTTTTACCGCTTTTATTTGTAACTAAAGTTACTGCAGTTTCGTCCTATAAGGACATTTTCAAACTTATACATTAAAGTAGTTACAAATAAAAGTGGTAAAAAACATAGAAAGTTTAAATTCTCTTTTCTTCTTTAAACTAATAACATTTGCCACTTCAATTTCTTTCATACATAACATTCAATTTGCTTGAAAATGTATATTTTCTCGAAAACATTATAATTAAGGAAACCAAAAGACACTTTTATAGAGGGTTTTTTGCTGGTTCTACTGCCAGTATACAGTATTACAAAACTGAACTAAAATGATTTCAATGTTGTCAAATTTATTTTACTATCAAAAAATAAGGTATGCCACCTTCTGACATTTAGAATGTGCCTACCATAACTTATTTCATGTTTGTAATTTGTGTAGTGCAAAATTTTCAAAATTTGCCAACATAATTTTCATATGTCGTGGAATTGGCCACTACTTGATGAAAATCCATAATGTATTCAAGAAACACTTTACTGTGATATTTCATTGAACAGTTTACAAAACCACAACATACATTTCACTGAACAATAACTTCCTCAGGGATGCTCATACTAATTAAATTCTACCAAATTAGTGATTACTATAATTTAACAATTTGAATCATGGCCTTTTACCTACCATATGACTAAATGTTACCTGTGTTCAAGTATAAACTAATTGAAAATCAAATAACAAAGAAATTTTTTGAACTCTTTTAAATAGGCAAGTAATTATTAAAAATTATGGGAATAAATTGATGGATGTACCCGTTACTACGTGGTAGGAAATCATAATGAAAAGAGAAATGCAAATTTCTATGTTTTTTACCACTTTTATTTGTAACTAACGTTACTGCAGTTTTGTCCTATACGGACATTTTCAAACTTATACAATAAGTTTCAAACTTATACAATAAGTTTCAAACTTATACAATCTAAGTTTGAAAATGTCCGTATAGGATGAAACTGCAGTAAACGTTAGCTACAAATAAAAGTGGTGAAAAACATAGAACTTTTCATTTCTCTTTTCATTAAAATTATGGGACTTTATGTACCAATTAATTACTAATTTCCACATTAACAAAAGATTTAGTGAGGGGAAAGTATTGAATTCTATCTGGCCATTCAGTAAATTTTCAGAATTCTTAAATCTATAGATTTTCAAGCATCCCAAATGATTGAGTTCCAAACTTTCTCTTCCAAATGTAATACTTCATAGTCGTGGTTGAACTCATGCCCTCTGTAAAGAGATGGTTTGCAAACTTATATACTCCTGAACTATTCAACATTGAAGTTTTGTCTTCATGGTTTTCAATAATTTTGCATAAATTATTACTTGTTCTGTAAGGTAAGTAATACAAAAGTTGTTGGATGTTCAGTATAAATCTGATACTAAAGTGTTACTTGAAATATAATTTTCATTTTTTGACTTACGACTTTTCATAATATTGCCAACAAATGGTAACAAAATATCTAACAAAAAGTTTTTTTATTCTATGAAAACATATGAAATGGGTGAATAAAGGTCTGCAGCATGTTTGCAGAGTTTTTCTTACCAGTAGCGAGTTCCTGTAATAGTCGATTTTGAGGATGAAACCCAATAATGAACTTTCAATAAACTAATAGTGAAATATCACTATAAAAAGATCTTTATGAAGTCAAATCTACTTAAGATGAGTACATAGAGAAATTATACATACTACTACACTCTTCTTCAGAACTTGCATCAGGTTTCATGGAATCCTGTTTCTCAGTAGGAGACAGGCCATCTACGCTCAACGGATCTTTTCCAAGTTCTACTGGACTTCCATAGAAAGTACTGTGGCCAATTTTTTTGCCTTCCGTATTATTAACACTAATATTGCTGTCCGACTCTTGCAAAACCTCTGAAAGAGCATTAGCCAACTCTTCCAAATCACCATTCTTGAAATTCAAAGTTGGTGTTTTACTTATACCAGGAGTATCCCCAACAAAACAATACTCATCACTTGTTGCTATTGACTCGTCAGATTTTACACTTGAATTATCCTCCATAATCAACTGAAATACATTCAAAATAGATCAGACTTTATATGTTGCAGAGTACATAATGTCATATTAGATTTGTCAGTCCATGATGTACTGAACTTACTTATTTATGAAAACTATTGTTATTCCCAAAATCTAAATAACCACATTATTGAATGCCTATGAAAATGTAATATCTTGAAAACATCTTATTAAAACGAAAATAAAAATATTTATGACAGTGACGTTTTACATAAACCACTGCATTTTACATTACATATATTACACTAATTACACATTACACAGATGACAAGTCATTCATTCCTCACTATTTCTCTTTAAGCAGCCTATAGACGTGTAATATTATTGCGCAATATTTTGGTTTGTGCAATATAATTGTCTAGGGACAACATTGAAAGGTAATGCAATAGATTGTGTGATTTTCAAAATCTTGAAAATATATTGTACGAACAGGATAATATTGTGCGTATGTTGGCAATATTGCGCAATAACCTCTCAGTTGGTCTCTGGCAGTCGTCTAAACTAGTAATCTCAAAGCAAACATGAGTGACAACAAAGCCGAAAAATAATTCATTGTTGAATTTATTGACGTGTATCGTGGTCTTCCGGCTCTGTGGGATGTGAAAAGCAAAGATTATAGTACTTTCCCTATCAATAAACCACTGTTTGGCCCATTTTCTACCTTTCTGGGAGCCTATTTTTCCATTTTCACGACTTGCGGCCACGGCAATTATCACGCAACACAAATCTTCAAAAATTAACATTTTGACTTTATGAAATTCCGATAGGGACTGTTGTTTGCACAATGTGCTTGTACAATTGCACAACAATTGCACAACCTTCAATATCTCCTCCATACGGTACAATCTTTTGTACAAACCAAAATATTGTACAATAATATTGACGGTCTAGGGACCGCCGTCAAAATATTGTGCAACCCAAATTTAAGTGTTCTGTCCGCAAATTTTTCCTTTTGATTTATATCATACACACTCAATAACATCTATATCTCTGTATTTATATCCTGTACCCGGAAGTCACGCAGGTAGCTGTAGCTGCCTACGTGGTGATATTAGTTGATGCCTGGGAATTCCAGGACTTCTAATTGAAACCACAAATGTGCGGTTAGCTCCTGTTGGTGACACCGTGCATATGTGAAGTTTTTTATTTTTGGTAACCAGTTGTTGTCCATCTTTGCAATTGG
>WOGN01003130.1:0-10713 GCA_015342105.1 Leptinotarsa texana
TATTAGAAAGCCAAAAAACTTTTTTTCCCAAAAATTAATCACTCCTAAAAATATAACCCCTTCAATTCACTTCAACTTCTTTATTTCATATGAGGAAATGAATAATGATACCTCGTAAAAAAGGTAAAAAATATAAAGAAATTCATCTACCCATTGAATTTGTTGCTGGACTGAATTACAAATCAATTCGTTGAATGAAAGTGTTTTCTTTTGGTGAAAATGATTGAAATTTTCGTTTTTTGAGTTAACGTCATGAAAACGTGCAAAAGGTTCAGATCTGGCTATACTGGTAGTCAGCGTTTTATAGGCGGAATAATCCATTGATTACTAAATATTATATCGAGTAACGTAGGTGCCTACATTTTGAACATTATAATATATGTTTTTATCATGATAACTGATATTATATTCTCAAGCTAATTGCCTTTTTAGAGTAATCAGATTTTTCTCAAAGCCCAATAACACATATATTGGTATTCTTTTAATCCTAAGCTGCATTTTAAAGTTCAGTATAAGCTTCTCGATTTTGCTAGCGATACCTAATGAAATTTGTATAATAATGATGGAACAACCAAACTACTACACTTGTGTTTTCCGCTGAAAAAATTATATTCTCTTTTCCGGAAAATTGAAAAGGAACATCATCATTTCCCTTGAGATACAGAGAGTAATCAGTGCGGCGATAACTCAATTTGAAAGCAATTTAAGGTCCTGTAGATACACTCTCTATGCTTTCTCTCATAATTAAAACTATTACATTCAGAAGAAGCATTAATGGAAGTGCGGAAGTTAAATTTGAAAGGTCACGAGTTCAGTAACTACTAATGAACCACTCAGGAAACTTTTCGAAAATAGCTCTAATACTTCATACATATGGCAGTAGGTCAAAGAGCAGAATTGCGGTGAAATTCACTAAAATAATCACGTCATATCTTCGAGCTTAGAAAATCAGGCAGAAAAAATAGACTTTAATGTTACTCTATGAATGAAAAATATCTGTTAATCAAGTAGATTGCACTATAGTATTCTACGAATTATCTGCTTCCCGCACTCCTTCAATTATTGGCTACATAAAACAGTCATCACCCAAAGAAGATTCTAACGATTAAAACGTCATGATTCATTGGGTTTCAAATACTCTTAATTATTCCCTATTTGTGCATTCTTAAAATTCACAGTGTATCACATTTATTATTGTTTCAGCCTTAAAATTAGTTCCATCTTTCATTCATCAACTGAAAATGTTTCTAATAATTTTTCTTTTTCTCCTCTTGTTTTTAATCCCCTTCAGACATTATCTCTCTCTTTTAAATAGAAATAAATAACTTATCCTTCTTCATCTCACTTTATTCAAGGCTGCAGTTTCAACACCAGTTTGACTAAGTTCCAATCGGAAAATATACCTAAATCTTCAGTTAACTAGCACTAAAGTTACTGATAATCATAATTTCATTATTTTTCATAAATCATATATCGATATCGTTATATACAGTTCGACAACATAATCATTTGTTCAGCAAAATGCCATAATAGACTATGGAGAAGTTCACTCTTCGGAAACAGTTTTCAAAGAAAATTACTTTCATAGAAAAAAATTACCATCAATTGCTATGAAATAAGTAACTCCCTTTTGTTCATAAAAGTACAGGAACAAGTATTGAGTCAAATTTATCCTACAGAAGGATAGTGTGAGATAGATTGGGGATATATATTTTTAGTTCTTTTCCCAACTTTTATATTGGTCAAACGGGGAAAGCTTTTTGGAAAAGCATTACAAAACATAGACACTTTTTTTTTGAAAGGGAAGGCAAGTTCGATAATTGCGCACCGCCTTCAGACTGAGAAACATATTCAGTCACGACTCAAACGATCTCTAACCACAGTTAGAGATATTCTGAAGAAAAATTTAATCATATTATTTTGCAAATAGGACACAGAAGAAAAAATTATATTTTTCATTGAAATTGTCGAATAATGATGCTAGAGTTACACAAAACTAAAATAAAGTCTAATCTCATATCAAATATTTCTGAAATTTACATTCTGCAAAATTTGCAAACTTTTTAAGTCAGTTAACTTTTTGAGTTTTTAATCTATATTAATTTGAAATCATGATGTATATTATTTGGATAGACCCAGGAGCATTCTTAAGCCCAAATGGTACTCTTCATAACTGAAGCAATGATGGAAAACCTTTTCCGAGAAAGCCTACATTTCTATATAAGCCAAATTATGTAAAATGATTTTTTTGATAGGGTTTCATTACTTAAGCTCAACAATTAGGGATAATGGATAATTCAATATATCATTCTGATACTGCAATTTGATACAACAGAAAGTAAAATCGTGTACAGATGGGCGATTTTTTAATTATGGAGCCTCTAGCCTCATGTCGATTAATAGCAGCTTTCACTTTCCGTTTTTCTTTATTTCTGTTCTATTTCGTTTCCCTTATCTGGCTGATTTGAATATTGCCGAGTGAGTTTATAGAAGTACAATAATTGCTCGCCCAACGTGCAGCTAATTCGTTTAGAATTATGAGCGATAAAACGAAAATAGTCTCCAATTGGACCGAGCTGTTGCTTTTAGAACCAGGTCAGCTGTGGAAAATAGATTTTTTTCTATTTTAGGAGTTAAGTTTAAATGAAATCGATATCCGACAACAGGTATTCGTTCAACTCACGAATAACTGAACAAAAATAGACGGCAATTTGAATTTTCAAACAATCATTGGAGTAAAATTCCACTTCGAAATAATTTTTGAGTGGAATTATCAGATATTCCGAATAAGAATATTGATGTATTATTTAACAAATAGGAAATAAATTTAGAAAAAATGATATTGTCGAATAATAATGTTAGAGTTACACAAAACTGAGATTAAATCTAATCTCATAACAAACATCGAATCATCTGAAAGAATTCGTTCATACCAGTCTGAACTACCTATAATTTAGGCTAATGGACTGACACCTATCAGAAATCAACTACTCCCCTGGCTAATATCACGAAGGACGTTGGGTTATATCCGGCAGGTGTCAGTGCAGGATTCTTCACTGAAGTTATTCCTGCATATGCTGTTGACGATACAACTGTGGCAATATATTTTCAATTATTAGAACACACTTGCAATAATTGAAAATCTATTGCGGCAGTTGTATCGCCAACAGCATGTGCAGAAATAACTTCAGTGAAAAATACTGCACTGACACCTGTCGGATATAACCCAATGCCCTTCGTGGTATTAGCCAGAGGGGTAGTTGTTTTCTAATAGGTGTCAGCCCATTAACCTACAGTAAAGGGAGTTGAGACTGGCCAGAACGATTTGTTCTTTCAGATGATTTGATTTATAGCCAGTCTATATGTGAAAAATCATATCAAACATTTCTAAAAATCATATTCCTCAGAATCTGCGAATTTTAGTCTGTTACCTTTTTGAGTTTTCAATTGAAATCAAGTTGAAATCATAATTTAGATAGACCCATGAGCATTCTTAAGCCCAAATGGTGGTCTCCATAACTCCGTGCAGGAGTCACACGTTGAAAGGTAAGACTTCGTTAGTCCTTGACTCGCACAAGTTTTGACTTTTGAGAGTTGTCATTCGTAGGGGAGCGACAGTTGATTAACGGAAAAACAGATTTAAACAGAGAGAAGCAATGATGAAAAACTTCACAATGAAAAAGACTTTTCCAACATTTGCACTAATAAAGTAACAATGAAATAAAAAAATCCTTGTTACTCATATCCAAAGAATAATAATAACCATAAGAAAAATTTAAAAATCTCTCTATCATCTGCTTATGATGAAATATACCAAGGAAATAGTGAACGACACTGTTTAGTTTGGAGCGATACAGGATGATTAGTAAGTGATCGTTAAATATTTCGACTATTTAAATTGACACACAAAATTTGCATTTTTTTTCTATCTAACGGTTCACAGTTAATAAATCTACCAGAAGCAGCAGTCCTTTTTTCTCTGTATCACAGAATTCCTCTGCAATGTGAAAACGAATACGGATCTACAGGCCAGTACTGAGTCATCTCAACTGAAGGAAATGCAAGACTCGCGTGATACAAATCATGACTAGTATAACGGAGTTTCTATATATTCACTAGAGTGGTGAGTGTATTTGCATTAAGTTAAAGTATCTCAGTTATATTTCAGATCCGCAATCGTGTGAAGAAAATATAGTAACATCTCTCCCTTAGAATACAAAGGGTGTTTTGAACTATCGTTTGAACTACCCATCCACATTTATGTATAATGTATCTACATATTTTCAGTATGCATGTATGTACGAAGTATGAATACCTTGTATAGTTTGTTTTAGCTAAGGCGCATGATTTGTAAATGAAATATCTAGCGAACGAGTTGGTAATTAGGCAAACAATATCATTAAACATATAAAAAAAACCTTAAACTCTTCCTTTAGCCGAAACAACCAGACGGGTAGTTGACAGCAGTCGAATATTGTATGGTAACTAAGCAACATGTGTTTCCCAAATATTCCTTAGCAGTGGTTTCTGATAGCTTGCCTTGATATTTTATATATTCTCACTAAATGATATAATGAAATGATATTTCTGAATTTAGTTTTGAAAATTATTCTAGAATCGACTATTTCTTCAGAAGCTATTCTAATTTTTTTGCATATTAGTAGTACTATATTTTCATCTGTTCTGTCGTGCATCAGAATTTTTACGTCGAATTAAAAAAAATTAAAAAAGAATAGTCCACAACTGATTCTAGATACCATTGAATCTTGACAAAGGCTTCATAACCGACATTAGATCATTCAGTGACAGAATATGCCTGTATCATTTCTGAATATCGACTCCCTTCATTCTCATAGTTGGAATTTTCTTTGCAAACCTGAAGATGTTCAAAATGCAGATTGAGCCAAATCATAGTGTTTAGAATAGAATCGAATCATTCCATTTGTAACGGACAATTGCCACGGACGCTGCCTTGATGAGTTGTTGAAAATTCATTTAGGATCTATGAAATTTCAATTGGTTAAATCTATTAAAAACAGTTTCCCAACACCAGAACAAAATTACGGTATCTCCGAGAGACCGTAATTTTGTTTTGGTGTTGGTAAAGTGTTTTCAATTGAATCATTTTACGCCAGAGGTTCCAGTACGAACTATCGAGTTCAATTGGTTACCTTTTTAAGTCCTCCACTCACATTAATTCAGAAGCAAGCTATTATTTTCCACAATATCATTTCTTTCTTTGAGTATGCCAGTTTGTATTTTTATTTGAGTATCAATAATTCTTAGGAGAGATACAGGGGCATTTTGGAGCCCAAATGGCAGTCTTCATAACTAAGGCAATAATGGAAAGTTTCACAATAATAAATAAAATAAGACTTGGCACATAGAAATTATTAACAAAATGAATATCTCGCTGTATGCCCAACAATATAATCTATATCCAGCTAGTTGAAAATGAAATTATCACAAGTTTTTTTGTTGTGTACATAGTCTTTTGTCATCACAAAAATTATAAGAATTTTGAGATTTTCGAAAATATATCATTTTATTTTTCTCAATTCTATGTGTTTAATTCGTTGAAATGTATTCTAATGTTATTTAATGTGAATCTTACTGTAAATTGCAATTTTCACAACAGAAAAAACTGATAGTAGATTTGTGGAAGTATATTCAATGTCGATTCGGAAACCTTATCATAAGAAAAATATTGAACACGAGAGAAAAATGTAAACTTCCATTTCATATTCACGAAGCACCGATTCTTTGATAAACTCACCTAGAATAATAATATTAACTGTAGACCTAATACAAAAACTTTGATTGAACGGGATATGTTAAATTTTCCCAAAGGCATTCCACATCAATAATAACCTGTTTTTAACGGTTTGCTGCTATACCAATTACAAAAATATATTTTTATTTCATATGTTCAATGATAGTGTTCCCCAGTATGAACTCTGATAATTATATTTTATTGTCCTATTATCAAATCTTTTCATTTATCAGCACCTCTCAGCACATTGAATAAAAATTTCCGAAACCGAGTTTTGGAATTTTTCACCGAGTTCTCTGGACTGTTAAATAAAAAGAAACAACAATTAGGAATGTGCTGATGGTGACATTTATATATTGAAGCACAGTAATATATACACTGCGAAGGATCGAATCCTCGTTGGTATAATCATATCAGCATTTTAAAAATGTTTCGATTAATACTAAGTAGTCAGTCAGTCTTCATACCCTATAAGTCGGGTATGCTTCTTCATTTCCGCCTCTTTGAAACTCCTTTTTCATTATGATTAGACTAATTCTCTATACATGTCAATGTGAAATGATAATACAGGAGCTGGACGTTGTACAGAATGTTATTTACGGTTGAAACTCAGCGTTTGACTTTGAGGTTAAAGAGCTTACTGTGCTTTCTTTAGAACGGTCAGTTGTCGTGTGAGGTTTTCCTCTGGGGTGATTATCCTCTTCTTCATTGAAGGGCGAATTCCGTTTTCGGCTTGGCTCTGCAACAATAGAAAAGCGAATGTGAATTTTGCAATATTATAAAGATGATTTGTTAGAATATCTTAGATTGATACGTAGTAAAAAGTATTTTTTAAAAGAAGATCATAGGTTGCTTTGAAATTTTTATCTTTATTGGAAAAAGTATTACTTTATGCTAACATCGCCATGTTCCACCAGAAAATCACACTTTTTTCAACAATGAAATCAAATTTCTTGACTTTTCAACGACATTATTCGTTTGATTATATCATTGCGAAAATGAACTATTTTGAATAATATCAAGAGCCGAATCGATCCCTCTACGAAACCCTTTTTCATTTGGAAGTATCGATCGCAGCTTGAGAAATGGTTTTTATGGAAATTCTGTGAACGAAGTTTTAATGATGAACGAGAACGGGAATGTTTCCTACTTATTCATCAAACTCAAACAACCTATTCATGCAGCTGCAGTTTCGTAAGAAGGTATCATCTTTTCCTCCAACCGATTTCCTGGAGTCTTTGAAGTCCACTAGATACTCGTTAGGACAACAAGGGGATTGTTCCGAATTCTTGAGGTTCTTGTTGAATACTCTTCGTGAGCAAAACAATAGCAAAATCAGTACTCCTGACCGCTCTGGACTAACTGATTCCGTACAGCCCATCTCGTCTTGTGTTTGTAAATCTTTTGCTGGAAAAATCCTGACTTTTTTAATTCGTGTTAAATGTTCAAGAAGTACCAAAAACTTATGTTAATTTCTGGAACTTCATCTAGCTTTTCCTAATATGACATTTTTGTTTTATATATGAAACAAGTAAAACAAAAATATGGAAACCTGGAAAAATGTTAGCTCTGGAAGGATCTAAACCAGTTAGTTTCTTCATTCCACCAGAGACAGGGACTTTTGTTGCAGCAAATGCAGCAGTGGAAAATCGATTTCTCTGGTTTAAGTTTGACGATAGTCATGTCACGAAGTATTCTGGTGATGTATTGAATCTATTGGAGCTTCTGGATACACTCTACATTTTGTTTTATAAGAGAGAGACAATTGGCAGATAAAGATCTCCAGATAATGTGGTGCTGCAGGTTTTCCTTGTTTTTCCTGCAGCTGAAAAATCAAATGCGCCACTGGAATCAATGAAGTTGCCCAGCGCCAATTAATTTTCATTGTTGTTTTCATTTTTATTATTGTTTTTTCTTAAATGAAAATTGACCGGTAAGAAAGTTGTGATCTGTCATTTTATGTTATGGATAATGATTTGAACTATCGATAATATATCTGAAAGTACTGGTATTCTTCAATCACTCTAATCAACAAAACACAAAAAAAAATTAACTACTCGTTGTTTTCAAGTTCATATTTTCGGATTATATCGTATGTTCAGAAAGAAGAATGTGGATGTATCCTTAAAATCCATTTCTGTAGTGCTTCGAGTTTGTCCTTGGAAAAAATGTGAAATCATTTCCAGCAAATCCTGTGCTTTAATTATTAGAAAACCATTTTTCTCATTTCAACACTGAAGTCGTTGAAATGGCTTGGAAAAACAATGTGGTATTGTTTTTCCGTCTACCACAATATTTTTAAACACACCCTTCGCCGAATGTAGGTCTCTGGGGATTATTAAAAGAGGAATATGCCGGAAAATATAATTATACAAAGATATGTAAGTAAAGGAGGAAAAACAGTTGATAACAGAATAAAGGAATTCAAGTAACACATGTGTTGCGATTTTGTAAACTGGTACCACTATACAGTGGTACTTGCATACGTCATGGATTTTATCAAGTATCCACCAATTTCATCAGATATCAGAACGAACAAAGTTTAGATGAAAATAATTTCTGTTTGATATTTTGTGAACCGTTTGATCAGAGCCGAGATGAAGAGGAATGGGTACAGTGTTTGTTTGTGAAGACTGTAAGATATGCTAAGTGAAATTGAGATATATTCCTAGAATTTGCCGGAAATAACATACCTGTATCCATTGATACTTATTGATTGAGTAAAGTACTCAGTCATTGATGGTAAATTAGTACAATTCCCTTATAGGAATATACAGTACTACATTACCGCGACAGGTGATTCGCTATACAATCACACAATAAACTGTATCAATCAGTTATGATAATATTTTTTTCGAATGCGAGACTGTTGTGTCTGAACAATTACGTATCAGGATCTGATATTTGGAAGAACCTGGAATTATATATTCCGTCGATTCATGGAGGAATTCCTCCTATTGGATGAATTATAAATATCAGTTTCAGTTCGATTCAGAAAGGAAACTGTGAGTGATGTTGTGTACGTTGTGTAACAATCAGTCCCTGCGAGAGAATTAGAAGTTACATACATTTATTCCCAAAATTCAAAATTCTGAGATACAAATAAACTAATGTTACAATGAAACTATCAAATGGTGGAAAGATTTGAACACTCTATTAAAAAATGTCACGACTAGCCCCAGTCTCCCCTACTTACCATCTGCACAGATGTGAATTTATTAGTTTCCATCCTATCAATCGTGCTGAAGGCTTTCCCAACAAAATTGAATCCTTTAATAAACTATGGTTCATCTTTCTTGGTCATCACTCACCAAAATATATTCATCTTTTCTCAGTTTCACTCAATCAGATGCAGGTTTTACTCTCGTCAACGGAAAATTCATCATTTGACTAAACCCAACATCCGCATATTCAGCTCAGCAAATCTTTTCAGCTTTCAGTGGTTACAACCTGGTTAAATATAGAAAATCGATCGTGGTTTATTTACATCAGGGCGCTTTTGTCGGAAACTGGGATTTGAATATAGTCTCTTGAGCTGCGAAAGAGTTTATTTATTATTTAAACGGTTTCTGAAAGTTGGATAGCTATTCGTTCACGCTTTGCCGTTATTTGAGTTTCAGGGCTACAGTTTCGAAGCTGGAACTTCACTGAAATATTAATATTATTTCGTGATGAATATAAGAGAATAATTTGTATAGTATATATGTTGTTTCAAAATTGTTGTCCCTTTGAATGTCATGAGTTTTTGTAACAACATATCTCAATATATATTCATTCTACTGCATCGTAGTATACACAGTGTTAATCAAGTATGTAACATAAATTCAACAGACGATTCTTTGGGTAATTTTAAGACCAAATATTCATATAAACATGGGTCCGCAAATCCTTCGATCTCAAGATACAGAGTGTTGAAATGAAAATAAAAAAAGTAATTCGTAAATATCTTAAACATCCTTCACCTAATTGTGTTGTAATTTGACAATGGTATTTATGTCATTAAGAAGCTAATTCAGCCCGAACGTGATTCAATTTATTAACTCCAGTGGTGTCTCGAGCGGGATTTGAAAGAATATTTTTGACTTGAAAATGAACGCCACTGACTTTTGTGCAATTGTCATTATTTTCTTGGATTGAGCAATTGAAAATACAAGTTTCTTGTCTCTTGAATTTTTTTCGTATCTTGCTTAGTTTAAAAAAAGTCGACCTAATTGCATATCCCTTTACCTCACAAGGAATAGTATGGAAAATTGAATGTTTCTTTTGGAAATTATTATTTTTACAATATTTCATATAATAATAATAATAATAATAATAATTCTATATTCTCCAGAAGGACAATACAAGTATTGTATAGGAGTAGTCGTTTATCTAAAATCAACAGAAGATGATAACATTCAGCTAAATTGTATATAACAAAACAGTTAATTTGCAGGTATTATGATCATTCATCTATATAGTATAGTATAGAATAATTGTATAACACATATATACATATACATACATATATACATATATACATTTATACACATATATACATATATTCAACCAAATACACAAATAACAGACAAATCATAAAGGATTTACAAATACTTATTATAGTGCCTGATCGACTTTATAATAGCATCTTCCAATTAAAAAATGTTCAAGACATTTTTAAAAACAAGTTAAGGTTCGACATAGTCTGTCAATAAACAACTTGACAGTTGTTATTAACTTTATAAGCTGTCAATTTAAAATTGTTATAAAATAAAAAGTGTGTTTAGTGGTTATTATCCGAACTATGTTAGTAAAACATGATTCAATTTACTAAAAGTGAAAAAGCAGATATGTATTTCTGTTATGGAATGGCTCACGGAAACTTGAATGCTGCAAGACGCATTTACCATAAAAGATTTTCTCAGCGTGTAGTGCCTAATAGAAGTACTTTTGTACGTCTC
>WOGN01003132.1:0-15671 GCA_015342105.1 Leptinotarsa texana
AAAGTTCTAGATCATTCTACTTCATTTTCATAACAATAACGCCTATTACGAATTTTCTGCTAAGCACCATTTTGTGAAAAGAAAACTATTTTTATTTCATTCACCATAGTTTTGTTTCACTGTATTGACTTCAAGCCCTAATGAAGCTTTAAAATAATGCGGAAGCTCGGCGGATAGGTTGAAGAGCTTTTTCTCACATTGCATTGGACTGTGAGGGTTTCGATGTGCCTACTCATTCCACGTCAGTTATCAATTTTGGGGGAGTTGTGGGGACGGGGGGCGAAGGGGGTTTGGCGATGGGGGGTCTGGAGAACCTTATCGGAACAAAATATAATTCGAAAATAGAACCAAAGGATGCTTGGGACGCAATAACACACGCAATAGAAGGTGCTATTTGGCTTTTTTACCATTTTGAGGAAAATGGTCCTTCTTTGAGATGCTGTAGCTCGCTTACTATTGGTCGTAGGAGAAAAAATTATTCATGAAGTTTGTAGGCAATTCGATGCTCTACAACTTTGTATGAAAACTGTTTTTTCGCTAGAACCACTCCTTTTCGAGATATTGCGAAAAAACCGAAAAAGTCAAAACATTTCGAAGTTTTTCGGCTACCAAAAGTTGTGCCGAGCCCAGATTCAGTCACATTTTTTATATTTCACTCTATATACCTATCAAAACGAATTAAAAAAAATCTTCTACCCCACCTTTTGTAAGGTGAAATCCCCTGGGAACTGGACTATAGTTTTTCTGCTTTGATTCTTGTTTATGCAGATCCTCACTACGTAGTTCTTTGAATAACGCTGAATATTCGGGGTTTACAATAATTGTTATAGTATGTACTCTTTCGAGAGAATAATACTAATATTTGGTCATGTAAATATAGTTACCATCGATGGCGATAGAAAGATTATGGTGTACAATTTTTGATACCATTTTTATAGTACGATTTATCTTCAGCCTCAAAATAGGCCTCAGTTCGACGATTACCTCCTCATCGATGGTAAAAATCTTTCCTGGAACATTCTCTTGAAGTCCGAAAACAGGAACAAGTCGCTGGGGGACCAGATCTGGAGAATATGATGGATGCGTAAGCAATACGAAGCCAAATTCATGCAGTTTTGCCATCATTTTCATTGATTTGTGACACGGCGCATTGTCTTAATGGAGCAGCACTTTTTTTCTCCAAACAGAGCTGTTTTTTCGCGATTTCGTTTTTCAAACGCTCGAATAACACTAAGTAATAGTCGCTTATCAAGATAGTTGTTGAATATTATACCATACCCAAAATACTGATACCATAACCTTGATTCCTTGCACACTTTGGAGTTGGTTCACCACGTGCAGTCCACTCAGATGACAATCGCTTAGAGTCTGATGTGAAATGATGGAGGCATCAGTGTAACTGGTTCACAAGTTGAAATCTATGTTCAAAAGACCTAAAACTCTTAAAGATGAATTGGTTAAGGCTTTCGCGGCCGAAATTTTCAGTATTACTATCTCCATTAGGGTTTGAAGTTTGGAACTGCATCCTAAAATTTTGCCAGCACGAGTGGCGGATGCAGATTCAAACTATGACGACTTTCAAAACCTAATGGATATAGTAATACTGAAAATCACGGTCGCGAAAGCCTTAACCAATTTATCTCTTGAAGCCATGTTTCATCTATTGTCACATATAGATGCATACATTCGGGATCTTTATAGTGAAACAGCTTCAAACACTGCCTAGAATCTTCAATTCTTTGTTGTTTTTGTCCATTGTGAGCTCGCGCGGTTCCCACTTTAAACAGAGCTTTCGCATACCCAAATATTCATACACAATATGTCCAACACGTTACTTTGATTCCTCTTCATTCATTTTCATCAAACTAACAAAAGTTGCTCCACTCATGATGTTCTCTCCCACAAAATAATAATCCGACAGCTGTGAAATTTGTACACATGTCCTTTGAAGGTTAGGGTTCACAAAAAAGCATAATGGTTTCAATACTAATAGTGCCATCTCTGTGTTAGCCTACGAACTTTTCAATATATAAAAGTCTAGATTTACTGTTATTGGAAAATTTCTGTATCAATTTTTAGCACATATGCTAACCTTTCTTTATTTTTTCTTTGGCTCGATTGATGGCCTATTTATTTTGTAGACATTCATATTGAAGTGTTGAATATCATGCTCTAAAAAAGAGAATAACGCCACTGGTAGCCAGTGGCGGCCGGCGTGGCGAAGAGCGCGCTCAGTTCGACCGACATTTGGCGGCTGTTCGCACCGAATCTATGAAATTCTTGGCGAATGTTCCACCGACTTCGATGGTATTCCGAGGAATGTTCCAGAACCTTCGATTGCCAAATATAAGCGCCATCCACTCGCGCATCGAGTCACTCAACTGGAAGTTACAATGGGGTGCGCGAGCTACATTCGAATAATAATTGAAGTTTTAGATAGATAAATTTATTTGATCATGTTATGTATAAAATACATTTATGACAAGTCAGAAAAACAAATAGATGCAAGGTACAAAGTTTTCTTGGTACATTATAACATATTCAAATTAAGTGTGGAGGTTTGGCGAGCATCTTCCTTGCGTCAAAAGTGTGTCTACGAACATGTTCTAAATATTCTGAAGTGGAATAAAAACAGTTTTTTCAAATATTTTTTTATAACTTTTTTAAAACAAAACATATTCATATTTTCAATATTGGCAGGAAGTGCATTATACAATTAAAAATCATATGAGTTTTTTGTGAATTCATCAGCCTGAAACGTTGAGGTCTAATAAAATTGCTGTTACGTGTATCATGATTGTGTAAACTGGTTTGCTTGGGAAACAAGGGGGCCCTTTTGTGAATATCTAATAGGCTTGAGTAAATATACAAAGAAGGTTTTTAATGTTTACAGTAACATTTACATTAATCATTTTTGAATTATGCTTATACTCATTTTTCCTGAAGATGTCCTTAATATTGGATGAAAGCTTAGCGGACTATAACAATACTTTCTCTCTTTGACTGAATATTTTGGTTGGTTGACTGAAATTTCCGGATATTCCTAGTCAGAGAAATCATTTTCATTCGCTATGAGCGTTTAAAAATACCTATTCGAAATATTCATCATTTTAAAATTTTCCAAATATCATCAACATTATTCTATTAACCCACTTCCTCTGGTCGACTTTACAGACACCGCTTATATTAATTCAATTCCAAAAGTTGAAAAACTCGTAAAAATCTATTGGTATGTACATAAACTGTTGTACACGTAATGCCACTTGAGAAGTTCTTAAAACGGTGCATCTTCAATTTTCCAGCTTGGATAATAAATGATTTATGAGCAAGACTTAATACCGGGAAAAAATGCGGTAAATAGTGCCTTAAACTTGTCAAGAGAAAGCTTTGCTCAATATACCTAGTTCATTCAAAACTAATGAATATTTGAATAAAGTGCGTGGCCCCTAACAGTAAATTGGTAGAAATGCCTACAAGAGTTCATTTTTACCAATGAGTAAATAAGTTTTGTGCCCATTACAGGAAATTCGAACAATGAGAGATTTGAAGAAGGTCAAACTCGTGGGAAAGCGTTGATAAAACAGATCTTCGATTTTTGAAGAATTCTCGAGATTACAAATAGTTATATACAGGGTGTCAATTTCAGCCCTTATAGAAAATTTAAAAATATACAAAATCACGTCAAACTTTTTCTTAAGGCGGGTATTTTGTAGGCTAATTTTCAATTGAATCACATCAATCCTCTAGCGGAGAATTCCTAAAAATCTCAATTTGAAGTGGGGTTGAACTTTTTTGTTTTTTTAAAGAAATCAAATAAAACCATGAAGATCTTCAAGTGATTTGCCATAACGCAAATAATTAATGAAAGGCAATGTATTCAATAGAATGTCTATTATTGTCCATTGAATTTGAAAAATAATTTGTTCTATACATCAATCAACTTATTCAACAAACTACCTATCTCTCTTAAGCAGCTATCAAACCTGTATTCCTTCAAAAAAATGTTGAAAAAGTGTTACATGACAATAAATTTTATCCCCTCAGTGAATATTTCTAGGCTGATTTGGAAATAATAATAAATTGATTGCAACAAGATCATTCCCATAATGATTTCAATTTAAGAGCCACCGGTAGATAGCTGTTTCAGCCTATTGGGCATCGTCAGTACCGCGCAGGCGGTCCTCGATTGAAGACAAAATGTGAAAAACCAGAAAAGCTTGATAAAAATAGCTGCGTAAACGTAAGTGAAACATAAGTGGAACCACCTGTTGGTGTGACACCCAAGTCAACTTGCCAAGTTTTTATGTCAGTGTTGGTGGTTTGACCAATCAACCGACAACTGCGGTAGCAGAAATTTGGGAAGCTAACCTAAAATGCCATGGGTACTAACGATGACCAATAGGCTGAAATAGCTGTCTACCGATGGCTCTTGAACTGAAATCAATATGGGAATGATCTGAAAGTACTTATATCCATTTTTTGATTTTCATGGAATTATTTTTCAGCAGCTTTATTGCATTAATCTTTCTTGATTTCATATTAGTCCTAGAAACATGTGTATTCCTTTTCCGACGGCATAAGGTTATACAATCTACTACCAGCTAAAATAAAAAACAGACAAATTCAGAAAATATAAAAATGAGGTCAAAGATTGGATTATGCAAAGTGGAAGAGACATTTTCTACAATCTTATAAATCCGAAATACTTACGATGACGTAAAAAACAAATTAAGAGCTCGTTTTCATTTAATTTTATATTTTTTATATTCTTTATCTTTTTCATTTATATATTTTTTCAATTATAGCTAAAGTTTTTGTACGAAGAAATCCTTAATCAGGATAACACGTTACAGGATAGCACCTCCGTCTTCCCTTGCTCGTACAAGTCTGTCGAAGACTTCTGAGGGTTGCTCGTGGGGGTGCGACCAGTTGACGGAGGGAACACAGCTATTCAGTTGTTAAGTGGCTTTGCTGGTTATATGTGTGTATACTGATATATATGTAGTAGATGTCATTAGATGTGTGAAACAGTTAGTGTTTACGGTTATGTGTATGTATATATTTTGTTTGTTTGTTAGCATTATCACATACAAGTATCTTGAGTACTTCCGTGATGTTTTTAATGTTTACTCTTCATTATTCATGTAACACTGTTTTCTTTATGAATTACCTCCTTGAATAAACATTAGTATATATATTCTCCGACCAGCTGTCCCACCCCTTCGAAAGGCAACCCTCAGGAGTCGAAACTTGTGCGAGCTAAGAACTAACGAGGTCTTACCTTTTAACGTGTGATTTCTAACACAGGTTGGATGATAGCAAGTGAAAATCGATCGTTCAACCTGCCGCTCGAAACACCGACTCACACATCTGTCGATTCAGAGAGTGAACAAAGCACCCACGTCGAACCGCCCGGCTACCGATCTACCCACACGGCTACCGGTTTATATATTTGAATTTGAAAAAATCGACCCCTATTGACGACGTTTCGTGAACTATTTCCGTCCCCTAGCAGAACTGTCACGGCTTGTATTGTACCTCAATTTGCTTGAGACGCATAGACGCATGGAACTACATACCATCCAGTTGGTTGGAATGAATGAATGAGTCTCATGTTTATTTACTTTTTTTGAGGTTAGTAATTTACATTTTGTTTTTAATATTTGTTAAGATCCTGCTATAGGCTCGTGCCTCTTCAGGGAGAACGTATAATTTCACCTTTCATTTCGAATGAGACACAAGCTATAGTGGCTCAAAAGAGCCAAAACGTGGACCTTCTACTAGCAACATGAAAACAAAACCACAATTATTATTGACATCCCCGATAGATTGTTTACGGACAACTTGACGGATATATTATGAAAGAGGACTATCAAGACTGGCAAAGAAAACTTGAGACATGCAAAACAGTTGTTCTAACATAATTCGATAGACAAGGAATCAAACAAAGGTGACTAAATAGAAAGTTTCGCACAAAATCACAGGCAGTACCTATCTATCAGCAGCAACGATTTACTCTCAAAAGTAGCTAGTCTACTGTGAGACGACGGTGGACGATGCGCGGGGTGGAGGGGCAGTCTGAGCAATGAAGTGCCATTGCAGAGAACGCTACCCGAAAGCAGGCAGACGCGTGAGGGCAGACGTCGTTGATGTTTGTGTTAGTTTTGCGAATTTCTTTATAGGTAACATATTTCGATTCTCAAAGCTATTCATTACTTGGTGCACTTGGTATATTTTTTCAGTTACTGTATTTTTAAAGTGAACATATAAATTACTAGCTGTTGCTTGCTCTTATATTAACATACAGCCAAAGCTACTGAACCTAGAATCTTGAAATATGCAGGTAGGTTCTTTGTATAGCGTAAATAAACATCATAAAACAAAATGAGGTATTTTCACTTCCAAAGTGGGAAAATGGGAATTCAAAGATTGTATTCAATTTGGTCAGTTTCGAAGTTGGAAACCTGAAGTTTTGGGTTGATAAAAGTGAATGAAAAATTATAACAAAATAACCATTTGTTTGAACTGTACTGTCACGAAACTAAATGTAACAAACCAAATAGGCACTACGCGGGAGAAGCCGCGTTTTATATAACAACTAGTTTTATATAAATATTTCATTAACTTTACGTTGTTTGTTATTATATTCTTGATGAAAATAGCATATTGAATATAAATAAATTCAGTTACGTGACCCTAAATAAGATATTTTTCTAATGCTTAAGTAAGGGAGCGGGGGGTACGTGTTTACAATTTTTAGATTATTGTCAATATGACAAAATCTATAAAATAATTTAAACATATGATTACTTTTATTGTTAATATAACTAGCTTCAATTTGGGGCTGGTTGTTACATCTTCAGGGCACGATGTTACGGTAAAGAAATAAACAAAATCATCAATGATAAATCATCATTATCATTACTTAAAAAGGTTATAAACGAAAGAGATCACTTTGAGTTTTCTACCATTCATAAGTAATTATAAAATCTATATTGTAATTTTTAAAGATTTTTTTTAGAAAAATAACATAACTTAGGAGTGAGCCTTATACTTTGTCAAAAAATTTTTAACGTTAGTTCTGTTGGACGACGTTGCAGTACTATGTAGCTTCTGGTGTACTGCCCGGCCTGGCCATAATATTTTCAAGCCAGCTCGGGGGGATATTTTTTAAATCGACTTCTACAGCAAATTGGTAAGCTAGTTTTTGGACTTTTGTTGGTAGTAAACCAAAGTATATTTCTGAACTTTTCAGTAGATAGGAAGCTAATTTATGTTCCGTCTCTTCTAAGAATATCAATTTGGGTTTAACACAACCCAATGAACAACTTTCGTTATTTTTGTTTTATCTGACATACCTGGATAAGGAAATCGGACACAAATTAAACATTTCGCTTGCTTTACGAATGCTCGTTTTATTCTGCAGTATTTCTGCGAAGCAGAAATACTGCAGACTTCCATTGTATGATATTATATAAAATGATTTGAAATCCTTGAAATAACTAAAAAGAAGAATAAAAATGAATAGCTGAAAAACAAGTATATTAAGCAAAAACCTGAAATGAAATGTAGTGAATTAAAATACAAGTGAAAATGAAACAAATTGAAAAAAAATTAAAATAAAATAAAAATTAAAAAGTTAAGAGATTCCAAGCCAAGTATATTCACGACGTGTCGATTATTAGTATCCACAATCGTCTTCGGGTGATGACTGGACCGATTCCTCCGTGAGCTGACTATTTATAGATCATTTGAGTACTTTCACTTATCTCTGCTTTCTTTTTTACGCTTCACTGGTTTAGTGGCAGATGACCGTTTGGCGGCCATTTATCGCTTGATTATGGGTTTCCATATGTTGTGTACCTCTACACTAGCTTGGCTGAATACCTTGTTGGATAACATGTATGCGGCTTCTTATAATTTCCTCTTAAACCAATGTTTAACTTTGTGTATGACCTCAGCTACGGACCAAACATGCTCTGCTATTCCTAATCAGCTGGTTTCCCCTCGCTGTGTATGTTTCTTGTGCTCGGCAATGCGAACATTCAATGGCCTCTTAGTTTCATCGATATAGGATTTCCCTCACTCACAGGGTATCCGGTAAATGCAATTCTCGGTATCGCAGTTCTCGTTTGGTGGCCTGGTTTTCGTGAGGCTGCTACGGATAGTGTTTCCGGATATGAAGCAGGTTCTGATGTTGTACTTGAATCCAATTTTTCGTATCTTTTCCGATAATCCTCTGTTGTAGGGAAGTGCAAGAGCACTGGTTGTGGCGGCCTCTCTTCCTTTCAGGGCTCCTGCTGTCTTTCAGCCAAAGTTTATTCCACCGTCGCTTTGGAGTAGCCATTTCGTTGAAGATTATTTTTGATCATGTCTAGTTTCTTCTCGACACCTTTCTTCGTATTACAAAGTCCGAAAGCACGGTCTAATAGTTTTGATGATTTCTCTTTTAGTCGATTTATGGTGGTAGGATTCGTGGTTCAGATACTGTACCGTGTGAGTGGGTTTTCGGTATACAGATGTTTCACACTTAGTGTCGGTCCTCTTCATAAGAATGGTAATTCTTTGTGGGCTCTCTTTTCCATTGCGAAAGTGATGGAAGGTCTTACACTGATGATGTGTTTCAGGAAGGCGTCTAGTTCAGTATTCCCATGGTTCCATATTATGAAATTGTCATCAACGTATCTCAATCAGACACAAGGTTTCTTGTGGGCTTTTTCAATGGCCAGAATTTCGAACCACTCCATATATATGTTGGCTATGACTGGTGGAAGTGGCGAGCCCATTGGCAGTCCCTCATCTTGTGTGAAGAATTCGTCCTTCAGTTAGAAATAACAGTTTCGTACACATCATCCTAGTAATTCCATAATTACTTCTGTAGGTAAATTCGTTCTTTCAGGTCCTCGTCTTCGGATAGCTTCTTCTGTATGATTTGGAGTGTTTCTTCGACCGGAACGTTGGTATAAAGGCATCAGTTGATCTGCCGTTAGTAGTTCGACAAAATGCCTTGAATTCTTCACAAAAGGCGATGTTTTTCTTTGTAATGGTTGTATTATGGGGAGTAAAAATCTAGACAAGTTTTGTGTAGCCGAATCTCTGGAGCAGATGATCGGCTGAGCGGAACGGCCTTCTTATGGATTTGGGGTAGTCCATACAAGTGAGGGGGCTTACTGTGGTGCGGTGTTAGCGATGATATCTCCTTGTCCGAAAAATAGATTTGGTGTTGTACGATATTCGTGTATTGTCCCTTCTGAAGAACCTCTTCGATCTTCTGATCATAAGGACAGTCGTTCTGCTTTTCTCTCTCATTCTAAAAAGGAACAAGGAATATTTGGAATTTTTAAAATACGAAGACGAAAGGTAGGTATAATATAAAGTATGGTAATTTTTTGGGGTGCCCCTGGCTTGTTTTTTCATATAAATTGAAGTCACTAATAATGGATATCGATACTAGAAGGAAATAATATTGCAAATCAAAGGTAGATTTATTATGAACTCTCAAGTTCGAAAATTTTGATAAAATAAAAAATATAGACATCAGGAATAAAAATTTCGTGGAGGATTTTTTTTACTTCCTTGGTTCAAATCAAGACAACTTGGCGCTTGACCGGTTTTATATGATGCACGACGTTATAATGAAACAAACCACCCCTTTCCTCTGTACCTATTCGTAAAAATATGTTACAAAATTTTTCCAAAAAAAAAAATTGGAAATGATATTGAAAGACCATGAAATAGATCTGGAGTTGTTTTCTGTTAGGCATAATTAGTATTTTGAATTCTAACACCTTGTCGTGGTTTTCATCATTTATTCCAAATACACATCGGTATTCAACCCAAAATTTAGCTCTAATAATCAAGTAAGCAGAAGTGAATTTCACCAACTTGTCACGAACGGTGACAATAAAAAGGATGTTGGTCTGACATAAAATCGTTTCAAACTAGATACATATAGGTATCACATATCTGATATCGTTGACCAGAAAATCCTAGTATCACCCAAAATGCTATGGAGAACGATCATAAAATGAGCGTCAAATTTGTTGAGATCAATACATGCGTGAAACAAAAATCTTTATTTCAAATGTCACGAAATAGGAATGTTTGGCTAGAGAACTAGCAACATCAACAACATCAACCTATCAATGTACCATCTCACTATCACTTACTTATAGTTTCGTGTTTAAATCACCAATATCCCATCATCTAGTATCAATATGAAACTTGACATAAAATATATACCCACTAATGAAATATATCGCTAGATATTCATCCCTATTCATACATCAAAAAATAATAAAACATCGAAATTCAACTATACTCCAAAAAGACATCAAAATCTAAAACGATAAATAACAGAAACATATTGACATCACCCCATTCCTCAATAATGATATTCAGCTATATGGGAGGGAAAATTCCGCTGGGAGGGGCCTGAATGCACCAATAGGCATACCCGCAGAGGAGAAGTGGAAACTATAACGCCCTCTATTCATAAACGGCTCCAGGAACTTAGTGAATTCTGTCGTCTCTAACGAAACACATGCTCCAGTGATTCGAAGGAACTCGGCACATGGGTTTACTATCGTGATAAGCGTGAGTTTTACCAAATATCAATAGTGCGGAGTTCAGAAGAGAGTGAAGGAAGATAAAGTAGCAATCCAAATCATAGACATTTCCAGAAATTTTTTGGAAAAAGACTCGTAATATGAATGACTTTGTCATGAGGTGTCGTGTTTAGTGACTCAAGTGGCGCAGTGAATCTTCAAAGTGATTTTCAACTTCAACAAGGTGGGCGAGAAAATGGTCCTGGAATCGGGGGTTCTACCCCCTCCTCTACACCTTTATGCTGCTGCAGCGGCGGCTCAGCTTGCTCCCCGGCCGCCTTGGGCACCGTTATTGCAATTTCCTACCGCCGCTCAATTGTTGGGAATGCATGGTGCTTTTTCTCCTTTGAACAGGCCTCGGTATCCCCACGGAATTGGTCCCGGAATGCGAGCTCCTCCCGGCCCCCCTTCAGAAGACAGCGGCAGCGAAACGCATGGTAAAGGTACGTTAGTTTTAGGGAAATATAGGCTCGTTTCATAGGCGACTAGACTACTTTCGCAACCTAATGTCAACGTTTACAATCTTGAAAGAATAACCTGCCAAACTTATTGAGTAGGTATAAAAAAACCGTTTGAAGAGACTAGTAAAAACATTTATGAAATACCTGCATCAGTAGTAAAATAATGCAAAGATATCATATCTCCAATACTCGCTCATATTATAAATTTGTCGATTATGCAAGGTAAGTTCCTTTAAGTCTGAAAATAGCCTCTGTTATTTTATTGTACAAAAAGGGTGATTCTAGTAATGTTGAAAACTACCGAACAATTGCATTACTTAGTATTTTCTATAAAAGGATTGAAAAAGCGGTTGCTCTAAGAATGGAAGCGTATCTGAGTTCTTTCAATTTAATAACAATCAACACGGTTTCAGAAATAGCTTCTCCACTGAATCAAGTGTGGCTGAGTGCACTCAAAACATTTTTGAAAGAAGGGATCATGGTGAATATGTGGTATCATTATTGTTCGACTTAACAAGGGCATTTGATACAGTCGAAAGGTCTTTCGTCTCAGAAAAACTAGAAAAGTTGGGTATTCGTAGCTGCCTTAATGATTGGTTTTTCTCTTTCCTCGAAAACAGAAAGATTATAGTAAAAATTGATGATGTTTATTCAAATGAATTTGATATGGATCTTGGAACCCCTCAGGGCAGTGTCCTTGGTCCATCAATTGTTCTCATACTTATTAACGACTTCCTAAATATCTAAGTGAAGCAAAAGTTGTTTTTGTAGTAAGTGTGAGGGTTTTTACACCTCACCAGACACGTCCAATCCATTGTATAATAGGAAAACGGATTTAATAAAATTTGATTTGATTCGATCAGAAACTTAAACAGATTTGATAAAAAAGGTAGTAAATACTCCCAAATACCTGTACAAATAATTTTTGTCTTATCAGAATTCAGGGTAACTATTACCATATTTACACTTTCCTCACTTTTGAATGCAAGGCAATATATTAGTAGAAAATTGTGATACTGACAAAACTTGAGATGGAAAAAAACGCCCAAATTATGAAAATATGCTTCGAATGTTACAGAAAGCAGTTTTGAGGTTAGATTTATGGCAAATGATCATTGTTTGTTCATTTTTCAATATTTACAATCTTTTTTTTTTATTATTCATAAGATCTGAACACTTCTCTTCTAACCAAATGCTTGATCAACAATGGGTTCAGCGATGATTGCTAATAATCCATCAATAGAATATTTATATATCTACCCATAGTCCGTTTTCTGCAATAGATGCTTATCAAACCAAAAAACAGTTTCACAAAGATCGTGTAAATTACAAATTCCTAAAAATGAATGCTCTGAATTCATGATAAAAATTATGAAGCAAAGGTAACAAACACCCCAATATTTTTTATCACTATTAAGTCTAAGCATTCAAATAATCTCTACTTTTTTTAAGTATCCCAATGAAAACAAATTGTTTTTTGTGTATCGCGTTCGACATCGGTATAATCGAAGTAACCGATATAGTAATTGTTAAAGCTATCGGCGAAGTCAAAGGCCAAAAAACCAATACAAAGAAATAATGCCGCTACGAATTAGCCCACGTGGACTGAAGAATTGGCGGTTCGTATTGAATAATTTTTACTACCCGAGTTTTATGATTGGCTGAAGAGTCATAAAATTAAATCTGAAGTCATGTTACAGTGACCAATAGAATGTGAGGATGGTTAGAAGAGTCGTGTTGTCAATGTTCAGTTCAGGAACTGATCGCGATATGAGTGTAGAAATTTGATATTGGTGTAGTTATATTTACTTAAAGTGTTTGTTATTTGTTTAAAATGTTATGTCCTTGGACAAGTAGGATTCGGATGCATTTGAATATTGAGTATGTTTCAGAGAGTACGTTTCAATGTATATAAGAATCTACATATCAAGTTTGGTTTTCAGGGAAAAAAACTATTACAAGCAACTTCATATTTGACCAAAATTCCTTTCTCATCTGTACGTAAAATAGTCAAAAACAAACCTTATGAACGCAAGACGCGATTTGATGCGGGAGTAACAAAACTTTCAGGTATTCATCTAAAGAAATCATTAAAAAAAACAATATACGACTGTTACAAAAGCAATGAGATTCCTACAATTGAAATAATAAAGAAGAAATTGAATACTTCCGCCCATAACGTGAGCTGTTGTGACAAAACTCTTCAGAATTGGATAAAGAAACTAGGATTTACATTTAAAATGATAAACAAACGTCAAACAATTATGAAAAGCAGAAGAATAGTGGAATTGTATAACAAATACTTAGAACAAATGACTAAATATAGACAAGAACAACGACAAATTTTGTATTTGGAAGAAACTTTGTATAACATAGTTACAAAAAAAGGGTGGACTGATGGTTCGAGAATGTGTACGCCTAACATGCCTGCAGCCTGCAAACAAAGGATCGCGACTAATGATTATGCATTGCGGAGGAAGTAAAGGATCAGTTCCGAATGAAACTTGACTGTTGGAAGGTAGGGGACACCATATCGTTTACTTGAACTATATCTCACGAAGAAGATTGTACAATGAGAAAAATTTGAGACTTATCAAAAGCCGGGAAGGCTTTGCGATAGTTCCTCTAATGAATTGTAACCAATAATTGGGTTAATGCAAACATTTTTGAAAAACTCCACTTAAATCAATTGAGAGGACAGCGTCCATAATTGATATATTTCAAGTTATGATAACTCCACAACTACTCCTGGAAGAGGAGAGATGGAGAATATCACTTTGGATTAACAACTGATAACTCTAAACATCTCCAATCTCCTAGGAGGTATTCACCGTTATTAACTAAAGCCTGAATGATACCTAATATTTGGAAATGTGAGAAATCACATCACTAAAACCTGAAGCACTATATCCCAACACAAACCGTTATTTTCAACACCTCGACACGTGTTTCACCTCGACACGTGTTTCAATCACCAAATGATCATTTGTTGGGATAGAACTTCAGTAATATTCATTGCAATGCATTACAAATGAAGCAGTATACTTCAATAGCTATACTATCTACATTTCTAGCCATCAAAAAGTATTCATCAAAGTACATCTATGGCTGGGCGACGGTTTACTTGCCTTAAATAAAAAAGAATCCTGTCATCAGTCAGCATACCGGAACGAGCCGCAAGTGACAGATTAACACATATGCTGATTTCTGTAAACCATTCCTGGGGAATACTAGATATGCACAAGTTGATATGTAAAATTGAAAAACAATAAGTACCTACTGGACAAGGGGTTATTTTTTCATACCAATACCAAGTTGAAATGTGGCAGGAAAATCTTTTGCAGCAATCAAAATATTTTAAACAGGGGAATGGATATGAAGCTTTGTTATTGGTCAAACTGAGATTCGATACCAAGTCCAGATTACAGTTATTCTAGTGAACGAAGTGTATCTAAAATCATAAAGGAAGGTATGAAAGTCAGAAGAACAAGTTTATTTGAAATTTCTGATATATAATGAATAGCTATGTAAACTCTTAAGTGGCTAGATTTATTGACTGTTGACTTCAAGAGAACTAGTCGTCAATGTTTCTGTTCTGTATATGGATGCACTTTTTTACTTTTCCTGAGTTACCCACTGAAAGAGTATATTTTTGGAAGAGGAAGGAAGAACAATTTCTTGTGATAAATAAGAATTAAAACTTGATATGTTTGGTTCCACTTTTATTTGTAACTAACGTTACTGTGGTTTGGTTCTATACAGAAAATTTCAAACGATTTCAATAAACTGAAATACTTAACAATTCACACTCTTATATAAGCACAGCAGGTATTGACAGACGGTTGTTGATGACTTTTTTACCTGAATTTTGTTTACCTCTGACAATGTGGGTAAGATAATCAGTGAACCGACGAGAAAACAAGACCAATTTGGTCATTTAGTAAATTTCCGAGGATTCCAAATGAGTAATTCAGTTTGCAACGCTCGTCTTAATAGTGCGAAATTTCTGCATCGTATAGATTCGAAAACTTGTGATTGCATTCCAAGAAACGATTTGGAAACGTCGAATCATTTTTACTTAGTCTGAAGGACGTTCCATGTTCAACATACCGTTTTGAGAAATTTTGGCCACATTATCCATTATAAACACTATTACACCCCGGATGCTATAACTCCGCATTTTTCCATTTTGTCCACTCTATCTTTGGCATTAAAAAGAAAATTGGCTAACCTGGCATGTGGTCTGAATGTCACTTTCACATTGTTTTTTTTTAAATCCCGCAATTGCCTCTTTTTTTTACCAAAATATGCCAACGTTACAATTTTCTTGATTTCTGATTGTTCCATCTGGGGGTATATTAATCTGTACGTAAATTTGAGGCTTTATTTTCAGACTAACTTCCGAATTGTGTCTGCGTTGGAACCATTATTCTGTCCTAACTGTACGATTGTTTTCCTACCCAGATTGTTATGACTGTTATTATGATTGTTATTTCTGTGTTAGGAATCACACGTTAAAAGATAAGACCTCGTTAATCCTTAGCTCTAACAAGTTTCGACTTTTGAGGGTTGTCGTTTGTAGGGGTGCGTCAGCTGGTTAACG